>JAYKKI010000110.1:277500-312500 GCA_039881145.1 Druceiella hillmani | reverse complement strand
TTATTGCTTAAAATATTAAATTGTACAAAATTCACCATTTGTATTCTAAAATAAATAAAACCGTTAATTATAATATTTAAATCTGTTTTCATCCCTAACGAAATTATATATTTACGCATACTTCTTGTATTTTTGCAAAAATAGAAATGTGAGCTTTTTGTTGAAGAAGTCAATAAAAACTTTCCGCTAGCAAGTAACACCGCTAAATACCTTAAAAATAAAATTTATGTAAATTTTTGACAACACAAAATACAATTATTTATGAAAAATGTTGGGAAATTTGGCAAATACTACAAATTTAACGTAGAAAACAGATAATGCTACATAGAAGCCCAAATTATTTTATTGACATCCCTCTACTCAACTGGTTTCTTTATTTGGTGTTTAAAGTTTGATGTTATTACTTTCCTTATGAAACTTTGTATTTATTATTGTTTAAATGCTAAATACATTTCTTTATTCGACTTCATGTTTCATCATCCCCTTCATGTGTTTAGCAGCGAGTTCAATTTCTATGCAAACTTTGTTTATTATCCTCTCCATAGATTCTTTCCTCCATGGATTATTTTTACTCAATATGTAATAGAAAACAATTAGATAAAATTTATAATATGTTAAAAGTTCTTTTCAGCGACGTGCATTTGTCTTAAGGTAAATTTTAATTAATTTTGCTATACTTTTAACCGTCATTGATTTGAAACAACGGGACTAATTTCGTCCAACTATATAATTAGGTAACTGCTATAACTGTATTTCTGTGAAATTGGCCTAAACACATTTAAGTTCTTTGTAATATTGACTGATTGTTTCCAAATAATTTCTTTTTATTTCTGCTAATTATATTGAAATAAATTTGATGGAACAAACACTTGGTACTGTGAAAATTGGAGTAAAATTGATTCCAATTTCACTTCTTATACGTAATGGCAAAAATAAGCAAAAAAGCAACTTCTTTATCTATTGTACCCATGTCTGAGATTAGCCTAAAAGAGACAATATTTTCAAGTACTCGGCGCACATTTTTACACAATATGCACGTAAATATACAGATGATACAAAGTAAACCTCCGACGACCCTAAATAGCCCGTCTTTATCCAGCGAAGCAGCATTGCCGTTTTAGCTTGCACAAACAATGACGCTAGCAAAAATGATGAAAGAAACTAGAGACAAGTTGCGAAAACAAGCAACACTTGTGCTATTTGAGTTCAGCAGAGCAGATTGCTGAAAGCTCTTAGACAGGTTAGAGAATGGAGGGACCATTGAGAATTGATATAATTATTTTCTTCGCACCAAGGATACAAAAATATAAATTATACCACGCCATATGTAGACCAAATAACTAAAATAAGATATGCATTTTCAATAATAATTACTAATAAGTATATAATAAACACTCAAATTTAAAGTTCATCAGGCGACAGTAACTAAACAAAGTTTAATTATTACTAAGTTGTTCAATTTAAAATCTAATAGAAAGGTAGGTTTAAAAGTATCTATTGTTCCTTGACTATAAATTCAAATCGTTTGTGAGTTTATACCGACCTTAAATAGCGATGATGATTTTTAATATAAGTTGTGAGTAGATTAAAATTCCATATTATATCAAATAAAACGGAAATTTCACTTTGATAGAAAACGTAGTTGTGCTTTATCTGGTATTTAAGCATCGTTTTAAAGCAGCGTCGTCCTGCCTTCTGAAATAATTATTTTTAATAAACTGCGCGACGATTTTCAGGAAGTTATAATACACACACAAACGCACATACGTACGCACGCATACACACAGAACTTAAATTTATATTTATTCTCAGCCAAATACATTTTTATAATACAATGAATACTATATAGATTATTGACAATTATGTTGCTGCGTGAAGACAAGTACGTATGTCCTCACGCACCCTCGCTAGCACACTAATACGTACACAAATATTAACTGATAAAAAGTATTATGTTCAGTTTCATTGCAATTTAGTCTGAAATCTGATCAGTAAATTTAATCAGAATTCAATCTCATTTATTTCAATAATTCGGAACCAAATATTTATAAAACAATATATTATGTCCATGTTTTATTAAGTCATTGATTCATCCTTCGCACATATGACAAAAAAAGTCTCGCTTAATATAGTCTTCAGGCAGTCATTTGTGGAGTATGAATAAACAATTTCAACGTTCTATATTTGGCCAATATTCCATGACTACAAATTACGGATAATAAAAAATAATTTAAAAAACGTGTTGATATTAATAGTCACGGAACCAACTAGTTATCATTTTAGTCACTCATGGGGTTATCGACCATTTTTAGGCAATGTTTTTATTTAATGGTTTTGAGACGCGCAAATATTATTCAGACGAAAACTATGATAAAGTGCACTGACAACGTATTTGAGCTTTTAAAGTGAATAGTCAAGATTGGCTGCCACCTTACGAGTAGGAAACATACAAAATTTATAATAAAATATTTGTATCTTATCAAGATAATTTTTGAGATTTATGACTAAAAGTTATTTTTTCCCACGAAGGAAAGAGGAAAGGGAACTTTGGAAGTGAAAAAATAAACAAATATGCGAGCAAATAAATTGAAACAATTATGCTTAAAACTAAAGAATAAGTGTAGTCGAACATCAAAGTGATGACGAAAATAGTTTTTAATTCTGCCCTTAGATGCTCAATGTTCTTATGTTGTCATTTTGAAGTGCTGAAATCGTCTTTTGTTTCCTTCCAATTTTATGTGAAACTACACTAGCAACATATAAAAATTAATTTAAAATAATAAATGTCATAGATATTAGTTAAAGTCCACAAAAAAACAGTCGAAATGCGTATCTCCCTTTTTCTGAATTTGTTCCAATGTAGTCTATTTTTATTTAAAAATTAAATATTTATTTTTTAAAAACATTAAAGTTTAATAACAAATTCTTTGTTATCCATATTTCTGAAATTTTTTTTAAATGATTATATTAATTTTAGGGTCAGTAACGCTATACTTATTACTCAAATTCCGTATATAACGAGAATAATATGTTACATGTAGTCTTCGATCAAAAAGAAACAAATGTTATAAACGTTTTTTAAAATTTTTTTTTTCCGGGATAAAGCAGTTTTCAATTATGTACCGATATTTAATATTTACATACTATCAACAGTTATTATTTTTCGACACCCTTAGTCGTGTCTTACGGAACCTTTGATGTTCCGTAAGCATATTTGAATGTGTGTGCCTTAATTGTTTTAATTAACTTATTGTGGCACCACATTATAACCCTAGCAAATAAAAAAAGTGTTAATAAATGCTACGGATATTACCTCAGGCAAAATAGGCAAATAAAAATAAACAGTCGAAATGCAAACCTCCTTCATTGCTGAAGTCGTTTAAAAACAGTCTGTTTATCGTATATTTAAAACACAATATGGATTTAACAATATCTTCTCAGTCTTAAGAGAAAAGAAAGTTACGAAATTGGGAATTGGACTAAGAAATCCATTTAGAAACGAGTTTTTGAGGCTTATTTATTAAAAAAAATTTAAATAGTTAGATTTAATTAAAAAAATCCTTTAAGACACGCAATGTCACTCGAATGTTTTAGAAGAATTGTTATAATTTTGACGGTAATAACAATCTACTTATCTATTGATTCCGCGTAAAACTGATGTAATATTACATGTAGCCTCTGATTATGAAGAACTTTGTTTTTAAAATATCCTCTTAATCGTTTTTTTTTTTCTAAGATAACATGTTTTGATTAAGCATCTGTGTTTAATATTTTTGAATACTAACGTATAACAGGGTCACGATTATCGACGCTATTTAAATGCCCTCAAATATATATTTTTATATCAAAAGTAATATGCTAAAGAGTATAAGCTAAGGGAAGTTATATTAGTAAAAATGATTAAGTGAATGTATGTATTAAACGGTTAGTAGGGAAAATTTACATTCAACACCTAATCTTTTGAAATATTTAAAAGCATTTAAAATTATAATTGCATTTCCCTCTTCATACTTTGCCAAATAAAATAAAAACCTTTGGGAATAACGTATTTTTAAAAGTTTGACCTCAAATAATTGTTAAGAGAAATATGGTTTAGGCGAAATCTCCTTAAGGTTTAAATTTGGTGCTTTTTTAGGTTTTTCCTCAGGGTTCCTTTTAAAATCACTCGTAGACAATTTCTGTATTTACACGCACCGACTTAATGGTATCAAGAAGTTTTTATTTGTTTACACTATTTTAATAATTTACATTTATCTGACTATACTAAGGAGTGAAAATTTCCCCATAAGTACACCAAGAGATTTACACTTGTGCCTAAGTTTTCCCAATATAAGTAAACAAGTAACATTATAAAATTTATTCTTTTCTTTTAATTAGAAACAATATCTTTTAAAAAACATTATTTATATATTGAAATATTAGAAAAGTCATAAAATTTGAAAAAATTCACCTGCGAGTGATATCAGAGAGGCGTACAAGTAAAACGCATTTAATTGTATTTATCCTTACTCTACCGTCAGACACATATGTAAAAACTATGTTACATTATCACCAAACTAGTCTACGCATAAGTTTGAGATTAATCTAGCGTAGCAACAATAATATAATCGCTTTAAATTTTTCGTTAGGGAAAAGGTTTTTTAATGTTTTCAAAATTTAAAACGTACCAATTTTCTGATTCAATATGAATATTAAAATAATGTTATAATTTTAGTTGAAAAATATGTAATTGTGAAATTCCATATTTAATAAACACAACTGTTAATCTAAATAAATTATTTTCGTAAGAATTAAAAAGCCTTACTACTTCGGTAGATTGATAATAAAAAACATTTTTTGTTCAAAAGACTACTTTTTTACTTTATGAAAAATTAAATAAAAATATTTTCGTGCGATAAAAACGATTCTCTCTCATATATTTTCCTTTTTAAAATATCTTCAATTTTTTTGTTCACTCATCGGCTGAGAAAAAAGTTCAAAATTTGTGCCTCAAAAATTAAAAAATATTATTTGTGCCAATATATCTACTTGTTATAGAAAAAGAAATTAGGTAATTATGAACATATGGATCCTTTTATCAACATTTATTTTTTTTTTCTAACCCAAGTTCAATTTAAGTTAGGATAAAAAATACAAAACAGGAATACATCAATTTTTAATTTGGGATCCTTTGAGATTCTTTATAAAAGATATACAGGTATGTATTGGAGCACAATGATATTGATTTATTCATGTGACATGTTTTATAAGGAATTAAATTTAAAGTCGAGAGATGTAGGAATTTCCAAAATTACTGGGAGCGATATATGTGAAAAAAATAATTTAGTGGTTACGAAACTTTTTGAAGATTCTCTATCTACACATACCTTTCCATATCGAAAAATTATGAAAAGTTGTGAAAATATTCAGATATTAAATTAATTACAATATTATATAGTTTAAGTACAATATATTTTCATAGAGTAACATATATTTTCATCAATTATAGACATATTTTTACATAGGTCAATGTTTTTTTAATCTCATTGCATGATTCATGAAAAAAGAATTTAATGTTTCAATTAATGCGATATTTGCGTTCTTGCCAACAGGTCGAATAGCGGAAAGTAAGAAATTTAAAAAAACATTTTCTCGTTACGTTAGGAAGGCGGATGCGTTTAATAGTTTCCATTATGACTTCTAATCCACTAATAAATCAATATCACATCTGATAATATTTAAATGAGCATATTACAGATATTGTAGAATTACATAAAAATTTTACATGAAGTTAGTAGAAAAATCAGAATACTTATAATAATTAAATAAAAGGTGTGTGTACGAAAACGAATCATGGATTGTGTAAAATAAATATTATTATAAAATAATTTTAAAATAAATCGTTTTATTTATTAAATACATAAAATAACACAAATTTTCAATGTATTCTCCTTGAATTCTATACTACTATTCCAATCGGATCCTATATATCGCCTTAATAACTCAGTATTCACCCTAATAAAATACCAATCAATAACATCCCGGCAAACCCGTCTTCGATACGCCGCTCATGACTAGGGTTGGCACAAGCGCTCCCTTATTAGCCGTTGATTTCATCCTCAAATTATCTTTACAACGTATTAATCAAGTTAATGTGAAAAGTTCAACTAAAACAACTGTTGAAAAGTTTCACAGACTCCCTGCCTGCCCCCTAAAGGGATCGAGGGATGATTAAGTAAAATACCAAAAAAAGGGAAATTAAAAATAGTTTAAGGTGCAACGATATTTTAACCTTGAAAGGAAAAATTATTTGTGTTTAGTAATCTGCAAAGAGAACATTTTGAGTGGTAGTTTAACACATTATAATGTTATGAAGATAAAAAATTGAACAAAGGGTTAAAAATTCTTTCCCACTAAACAACTCATGTTTAGAAATCTCAAAAAATGAACACACTTTATATTAACTATTTGAAATACCATAAATTCAACTTTATTACATAAACATAAAATGTATAGAAAAACCTTAGGTGACTTATTATTTTAGACGCAAAATTTTAGTTTGAAGAACTAATCGAAGAAGAATTTTAGTGTGTAGAGTTTGAAGAACAGATTTATGACTAAATGAATTTAAGCGATCTTCAATAACATCTACATGATCGGCATAATCGAGTAAAAGGAAATGAAGGGTGTGAAGAACATGACTTTTTATTTGAAACAGTACGAAATTTTAAATGGCTTTAGAAAATGTTTTGATGGAATTTGCCCATCGATATCGTCTATCGAAGGCTGACAGTAATATAATTAGTCGATAGAGCCAAATTTGCATTTGCAAATTGTAGAAAAATAGTGGCGTTCAAATTTAGCTATAATATATTTAGTATAGGAATCATAAAAATAGGTCTCCGGGTATCAATTATGGTATTATTATTGCAAGTCTTAGGAAGAATTAATTAATACTGACCGCCAAGTCGCTTCACCCAGAGTGTAGAAAGTTTTTACACACCATTTATCAATATGAATTAAATCAGTGAAAATAGCGTTTTGAAATACTATATAGCTGCTTTGGGAAAATATGATATCTAAATAGAATATCAGAATCTCTGAATACCAGAATTGAAGGCATTACACAAATAGGGTATTGCAAATATTTTCATTTTAGTATTATTCATGACCAACCGTTCGCCATCAGTGATGTCAAGTATAATTCAAGGGTAATTACTGTTCATGAATGAAAACCTTAGGAGCTTGTAAAAATATTTTGAAACAATAGAGGTAACACTTCACGGATATCCTTCGTATATAATATACAATTGAGCAACATTTTTTTACAACATGAGGAAAAAGTTAATACGTAGATGCTCTCAATGTAATTTCCAAAAGGCAAGATCAAAAATTTACTAAATTTTTATACCAATAAAAATATCAGGTAAGATTATAAATAGTATTGCTCGAATATTTTTTAACATTTATATTAGAAGTATTGCTCGAATATGTTTAACATTTCTATTAGAAGAGCCATGAGAACAGAAAGATGCTAATAGATATACGAAATAAGATAAAACATAACTTTATCTTATTTCAAGTTAAATTAATATTATCATTAGCATTTTTATCATTAGCAGTAAAAGTCGACTCTAAGAAACGTAAACTAATCATTGCATCTTAAAATTATATTTCTTGTTAAATTAAGTATTATTATTAATTTGTTAGTTTATAGAAAAGAGGTTTTATTTTGAATTAAAAACCACTCAAAATAAAAAAAATTACCATTATAAATGAAACAATGCGTTGAATTTAATTATTAATCTTAAACAATACATAATGAGAAAAACTCCATTGATGTGTGGAAGTTCAGCAGAAAGTAGATCAAGCAACCATGAAATTCACAATAAGGAAAATTAGCTGAACATTATTAATGTCAGAAAAACGTATTGTTCTTCATCAGATATGCATTTCAAAATAACCCTACTCCCCCAAAAACTGGCTCTAGTCGAAATGTAATTCTCTATAAGACGAAGAAGATTGCAAACCATGTTTCGACGGTGGTTACCTGAAGTTTAGCATCATTGAGATAGTCAAAGACGTATAGCTCTTTTCTTTTGAAATAAAAAGAAAGCTTTAGGTCTTCAATTGGTTACAAAGCCATAGAAAATTTTACCTAGGTCTGTAGAATTTTGTCTTACCCCATTATTACAATGAACATTTTCTGGGGAATGAGTAACAATCATCTAGATGTTTTGAATTGGATTGTTTACATAGACCACAGGGTTACGCGTTAGTGGTACCAGACAAATGCGCATTTATGATACTGGATATATATATATATATATATATATATATATGTGTGTGTGTGTGTGTGTGTGTGTGTGTATATATATATATATATATACACATTTATATGTATATGTGTGTGTAAATTTTGTATAATCTTGTAAAGAAGACTAACGTCGCTCAGATAAAAAATTATACAATTCTATTCGTTGCGAGACGGTACTATAATTGACACAGATAATAATACGTTGTCTCCTTTTTTTGTAAGGTAGTTTATCGTTATCCATTGATGCGATTATAATGAGCGTTTACTTATTGATAGTGTTCGTTTTATGAATAAAACCAAAGAAGTAATTAAGTAAAACAAATAAAAAGAAAAAAGTATCGGACATTAATTAATACCTAGAAACAAAGGATGTAAATATCAAAACTAAGAAGTTAAGAAAAGATGTCAGACAAATACTATCGATAAGTAAACGCTCATTATAATCGCATCAATGGATAAAGATAAATTATCTCATAAAAAAGGAGACAAGATATTATTATCTGTGTCAATTATAGTTCCGATTCGCGACGAATAGAATTACATAATTTTTTATCTCTGCGGTGTTAGACTTCTCTAGGTTTTTATTTAATTTTTATGAGATTTAATATAATATTAACAACACACGAAATATATCCCTTAAAGCAAGCTGATTTTGTAAGATACCACAGCTTATTTAGGTTTTTAATCGCTTTAAATAACACATAATACTCTTTTACATCTCCTTGATGACTTATACTAGTTAATACATTATAATGATAATATATTTATCGGCGTGAGATGATAACTAGGAGATAACGTACATAGATCAACAAATCTCTGATTGGTTTCCATTTATTTTACCTAAGAAAACATAAGTGACATCAAGCTAACCTTTGGCGGATAATTACCTGAGTTTATTTTTAATATTTAATGTTGAAAATAGCGTATAATAGTAGGATTGAGGTCTGGCAATAGCATCATTCAGAACTTAAGAAAAAAATTATGGTGAAAAACAGCTCATTTTTTCATTTCTTTGGCGATTGTCTCGGAAATGGTTGAATATTTTTACTGAATCAGCCATCCCAACGTGTGCTCCATACTCCCACGCTTCGTGAAACTCCCTAACAATTAATGAAATACTTACAGAGCATGTATGCGGGGGTTGTTTCTGTTTAGTTACATTCTTCCATATTTATTACGACGTATAAATATAATTTCGGATAATTATCGGCGTTTCGCTTTATGTTACCATAATTGCTCTAAGCGTTTGCTCGGCTCTATAGAATTTAATTATGCGACAATGACTCTGAGTTTTGGTCTGGCATATACTGATTAAACACTTTTGATGGGTAATGGCTTTCCAGCAACTTATATGAGTATGTAGTCTTATATGCAAATCACTTTACTTTCGGTTGGAGATAATAGAGGCTGTGTATCATCGCAATAAAGATGAGGCATTTCTCAGTTTCACTATAAACGCTACACGGTCAAAAATATGTAACATATTATTCAGTTTTTAATATCAGTACGATTGTCCGTCAATAGCATTTCAATATTTATAGCACTTGAGAAAAATGAGAAGGTTGACGGTTTTATAAACAGTCGTGTAGAGAAAAGCAAATAAACCACATTATTTTTATAACACAACACAAATGTTCATTGTTGTAATAAACATCTATTGAAATCACGAATATCCGAAATATGAGTTTAACAATAATGCAAATCAATAAAGGCAAAGAATCATTCCTCGTTTAGTAAATTTATTTTAGACCTATATTTAATATTAAGTTTACCTACTCACTAAACACTAAAAAAACCCACTTGCAAGTAAAATGTGAAAAATTATATGACGCTTGTTCACATTACTAACGACTAAGATTTTAATGGTATCAATAAGCTAAGAAACTGTCATATTTTAATTTCTTTCTTTTTAATCCAAAATATGTAGAACAAAGTGAATATCATAATTTTTTTGCATGAAGTTCTGTATACGGTTTCCAGATTATAACAAATAAGTTTGGATTTTATTAAAGAGAAGCGGATTAACTGTGAATGTGACTTTTGTATGAACTTTAATTTAATTACATAGATCCATATATATATATATATATATATATATATATATATATATATATATATATGTATATATATATATATATATATATATATATATATATATATATATATATATCTATAGATCGACAGAATCTAGTTGTTATAATAAGTATAAACGTATATTGTAGTTAACACTGTTTTAAATTATATATATGTTGATATGTATGTATGTATGTAGAATTAGATTTAAAATTTTATTTTTCTAATCCTAGACCGACAATTTTCTACTTCCTACATAACTAGCGTGAGAAGGAATTTTTTTTTAGAAAATTATATTTGTCCATTCCTTTAAAATTTGTGTAAAAATTTAAACAAACTCTAGTATTAGTTAAATTTATTTGTAACATATAACTTTTACGTATAATATAAAATAATAAAAAAAATATTTTCCTTTGACTATTTCCCCACATGTTGGAATTTTGTAAAAATTTGGTTCCCAGTGTGTAAAAAACCGTTTCTAAATCTATATGAAAAGTGGTTGCAATTTTTTTTAGTAAGACGATTCCTAAGCAAGATGGGAGCGTTTACAATATACGATTCTCCTTCGCCGACCCGCCGGGTTGAAAACTTAAAGATGGTTTTTCACTATCCTTACTGAAATTCTACTAATAAGATATATACATATGTATATATAAATTAATAAATATATATATATATATATATATATATATATATATATATATATACACATGAATTTATTTCCTACACTTTCTTACACTTAGCATTTATATGTCCTTAAACAGCGAAATCAATTAGAGCCTGGCATTTGAAAGAAATTTAAAAAGCTTAATAAAATATCGTTATATTTCATAGGAGGGTTTATTTTTTTTGAAGTTTCCATAGAATATAATATCTGGATTTCATGATGTTCGTCTAGCAGAGTCTCCAAAATTATAGCCAGACACAAGTTTCTATCTGGTATGACGGCGAGTGCCTTTACCTCAGAGTCATAAAATTATCGATGTGGCAATTAAATATAATTTTGCACCTGAATCATAATTGTTTTCTGTAAAAATATATTTTATATATATATATCGTTGTTCGTATTGGATAATATTTATTATTTTAGATCTCTTTTCTTATTTTACTTAATATAGATTCAACGCAAAAAAAATTCATGCCTCAAAAAAAATTAAGAGTGCTCTGATGAAGAAAAATTTATCACTTTGAAATTTTTTTCTGCGACGTATTGTCCCATAAAAGTCAACTTCTGTATACAACAAAGCCAAGTAACATCAAAAAAACATTGAAAATACGACATTAATTATGATATGTAAATAAGTTACAGTAATGACTTATAGGATAGATAATTGTGTACATATTAAATTACACTAAAAAGAGGAGATATTTTGAGTGCAAAATTTAATGGCAATACTGTGGAAAATTGTGTAAACAAGAAAATGTGTGGCATTGTGGCGATAGTTTGTTAAAAATATCGTAAGATATTCTGCAATAATTATCAAAATTAAAAAAAAAAGATTATTAATACATAATAATTATTGATATATAATTATTGACAAGTGTAAGTCGGACTCAGACTATAAAGATCATCATCTACATTGTTTGAAGTTACATAAACTTTAATAAAACAGGAATATATTTTTTTTTAATATTATGCATGTAATATGAGTACAAAACTGATTGGTTTATGATGTATTTAAAATGATACAATAGAATGCATTAATACCAGAAAATCTTTTTATTTTGTCGCTAATTACTTCAACAATATCCTACATATTTAGGTAGAAAAAAAAGTTTATTTTTAAGCGTATCCTTGGAATCAAATTTTACATAACTTTACAAATTATCAATTTTATTTGCGAGATTGAAGTTTTACCCAAAATGTGTTACAAAAGAAAATAGCAAATTTGGATCTACAGGGTATTCCATTAAGAGCTACAGGCATCTGACAGACGAATACGCAGACACATGTGCAAACAGCGATACTACAACTAGAGTTATGACGGTTTATGCTTGGACTCTTCATGTACAAAATCCTAAAAAAAGCAATAATTTGAAACCTTAATAAATTTTATTTCTTCAGTTGTTGTAAATAGCATCATTTTTATCATAACGATAACATATATATTTTATCTAAAGCATGATGTAGTTTCGTAAACTGCCGGAATTTTTTCATTAATCTTAAGAAATATGTCTATCTATGGACTAAAACTTTTGTCTTTAAATCTAGTCATGGAAGGCATTTTTCACCAAAACCTGGTTTTTGGTAACATCAAAATAAATGCAAATTTGAATTCAGTGTTCTAGACACTGATTCCGCTATTTATTTTCAGTTTTTTTCGTCAGACTATCTTGGGTACCCACATAAAACAAAAGGAGTTTACTAAGAAATATATATATATATATATATATATATATATATATATATATATATATATATATATAATTAAAATATTTAAAAAAAACGTTGCACTAACCCTATCGTAACATATCAACGCTTCTACATACTCACATTAAACGAATAAATAAGTTGCGAGCTCACAAAACACTAATTGTTACTTTAACTTTGTTAAACTCGGGCGCGGCCTCGAAGTACAATAACGAAGTACAATAAATAATTGTACAATAACTTCCGATGAGGAAAGTTTCCGTTCGAGATGAGAGAGAATTCTAAATAACCGAGTCGCGGAGGGTGGCGCAGGATATAATTACGCCAATTACAGGTAAGTTGAGTACTTCACTGAAATACCGCAGACGTTTATAATTTGAAACCAAAATACTAATTTAGGCTGCTGCGGACATGGGGCTACAGTCTAGTGCGAAAGAGCGAGCCTCCTCGAAGACAACTATACGTTTTTCTTTTCTATCAAGGTGGAAATTGGAATAATAATCTAATTTTCTCTTATTGTGGAGGTATAATTTTCTAAAAATATTGAACCCAAACCTTTCATACTTTTTGAAATTCTTAGACACAAATTTTATAGGAAAATTTAGGTTGATAAAAATTAAGACCCATATATTCAGCATTAAAAAAATGTGTGCTTTTATTGCTTCTGAATAAAGTGCCCTACGAAACGTGTGCATATCTTTTTTATAAAATTATTCAGTCAATTTGAATGAAGAATGTGACTACTGAAATAGATTATTTAAAATTTTAAAATCATAGATCGTCCAACTCTTATAAATGGGGATATAATTTTTCTTATCTTAATTACTCTACTATCACTATACAATTATTATAATTAACGTATTTTCTAAACAATATCGGAATAGTATTCGCTTCACTAACACTGGTCTTATAAGTAATCGTAAAATTTATGTAATTTTTCAAAAAATATATTATATTTGTGGTCATCTCTTGAGCTTCAATCAAATTTTTTATTTAATAAATTAACCCAACTATAAGTTATGACATTTGACATCGCTTATTTTTTTCTGAATATCGTGGTATTAAGTTTAAAGAATTTTAGTTAAATACCTGATAATTACTAAATATAAAGATTTATTTTGTTGTGATTTTCATTATAATCTAGTATGTAGTTAATCGTGTTTTATTCAAAATATATTTTTTAAATAATTTTGAATAAAACACGACTTTTTTATAATCTAGTGTGTAGTTAATCGTGATTTTCATTTAAATAATATCTTTTCGTACTGGGCAAATTCTGTAAAAAGTTTTGTGCAATGTTTATAACAAATCTGCTAGGTTATTTATTATGCCAGTATAATATTTTCACTGTAAATATTTTAAATCTGGCTATATATTAATATCCTCTAGTAAACCTGGATGACTGAAATTGTATTAACCTTAAAGAACCAACCAATTTTTTCAGATAAAAAATAAAATTCTGCAATTTGGCTTTAATTATTTGTTTTCAAATTATACACTAAATAAGGCATGGTTATGGATCACTGCATCATCGTATTACCAAGACTTCTTCGAGCAACCCATTATAACTAAATTCAGTGTTTGGTTAAGGAAAGTGTGTGAAATTTGCATTGGATGTGAGACCGCTGCTAGAGTCTCATTCAAATTTTCAAACAAAATCGTAGTAAACTTTTGCATAGTCACCATTTAAATTTCCTTTGCTCAAAGTTTCATCTTATGCGAAATAAGCATATTGATTTTGTAGGCGCCCTATAATATCGAACTGCATTAAATTTATTGGCTATAGTTTTTATTATTATATTTATGAAAAGTAAATTTCATTTTTATCACATTACAGTTACAAAAAACGAGTGAAGAAATAGCAGAACTTCTGCTACGAGGATTCCGTACACATTTAGACACACATAAAATTTTCATTGTTTACCTATCGTATTTCTGTCAAACTGTATCTTTAAGCGTTTAAACTGCACCATATGTTTTTAAAAAAATCTGAAATGTAGGGCAGTTGCTATACTTTTCCTATAACTTTTTGCTTCTAACATGTATTTTAATATAATTTTTGTAGAGTAGTTTCGGAAATATAGAAGAAGGAAAATATTTTTCCTTATTTTGTGGTATACCTCTCGAGAAATCATCCTTAAAATTATTAAAAATTACTTATACATGTTAGCTATTGAAATATATAGTTATATATTTTGTTACAGATTCAAGTTTCCAAGTTAAACAGTTCTAATAAACAAACATACACTCACTTGTAGTGTATTATTTTATATTTATTGGCGCATTTTGCAAGTACATATTTATATTTGTTAAATTTCTCGATACAAACAAATTTAATTTCCAATTTTATTATCTGTGTTTGGCGAGAGACCATTCATATAACAAATATTACAAAATAATCGTATAATTTTGAAATCGTATTACAGAAAAAAAGTAAAACAGCGAGGTATTATTGCTACCAAACGAAATCACGTAAACAAGTATACTACTGCAAGAGTCAGGTACCGTCGACTTTAACTTAACCGTTTAATACAACGGTATAAATTTTAGTTAAAACAATTTGAATTTGAACTTTTCAACTTTATATTAAATCGCTGAGTGTGAGGTCTGGGGCGCCTCTTAATTGTTGCCGAGCTCACGAGTTCGCATTAAATTATCACGGAGTGGTTATTTATGTTTAAAAGTTTTATCAACGTACAGCTTAGCTGTTAGGATTAACTGTTAACTGGGTGATTGTAACCATGGACAAAGATAAGACTATTGGATATCAAAGCTTAAAGGAACATCAATCTAACCAAATTGATGATAAAAGGAAAAATTGACAAACTTTGACAACTTCTAATCGATAATGTCTTTCCGTGATATTCAACATTATATGTAAGTTTATAAGTCAAGATTACAACAAAATTAACGACGACACCACTTTCTTTACATTTGGTGATATATGCGTGCCATCTAACATACTTAGAAGTCGATGAACTCAGTTCTACTTTGATCATATATCAAAAGGTAGTATACTCACTTACACCTAAGAGAGTGTATATGCTACAAATTTTATTAACCCTTTTTCGGTAAACATTTAGGTGCGCATAATAATTTAAGATTTTATCACTCGTCACCCGTCAAAGGTCGTAAGTCTGTCATAAATCCAACATCCCACAGCGGTGACGTGCTTGCTCGAAGGATATGTGCATTGAAAGAAGTCGATATACAGCAGTGGACGGAGACAGGCTGTGGATTACCCGTCGTACATATCAAATGGAAGAGCGACTTATTAGGATTCTAAATACTTAAGACCATTCTGGTAATTTTATAAAAGTGTCCACAAAAATATGTGTACTGCAAAACTCAACATTGTAAAAAAAAATCCATTTAAAGTTAGTCGGAACACAATAACGACAGTTCCACGTTTCATCGTTTTTGAAATATCCAAGGTATGTCAGTAAAAGACAGATAATTTAGGTAATAAATTTACGTCGTGAAAAATAAATTAATATTTATAAATTAATTTAAAAAATGTGTCACATAAACTTTAATGTTATACATGCCTAATTGAGTACGGAACTCCCTAACTGCAAGTCTACTATTATTTGTTTAATCTTGTATAAAAATAATTTCATTGGTTTTTAATAGACTGTCATCTAAATACATGTTGACAACAGTTTGTGTAGAAAGATTCCCAGAAAACCTTTATTTGGTTAAATAAAAAACTTTAATTTTGCACAATTTACCAATTTTTACAACCATTTTATAAGGCTTTGAGTGTTTTCACTTGTCACTCAATAGTTTAATAATAGATTTTTCAACAAAATACCTGGGACGAAATATCTCGTAGACTATGAATTGAAACAATCTATGTAACATTTATTTTAAAGTTATTAATATTATTTTGAACCCTAGTTTCTTATTCACTTAATTCCGATTTGTTTATATGACATGTGTAATAGATACTGTTCATTAAACATTAAATAGAATTTACCACTAAACTGCTTTTTACGTTACGTATTACAACTGAATTTTTATATTATTCTTTGTTTATATTATCTAAATAATATAAACCGTTTATTAATACAATGTGCTAAGGCGATTTTCAATACAAAATTGACCCCTGCAACAGCGGAGACTTCATAATTCCGTGGAAAAAGAACTGAGAAAATGTCAACAAAACGAACAGGTATTGCTCCATTAGTCACGGTGGAGTATTTCTTTTGATCAACGGCAATAATTACAATCCTCTTTGTCACGGGAGGTGGCAGGTTTAAAGGGATATATAAAAATATGTAAGACATGTCATCAGTAACGAAGGGAATGTTTTTAAATTCGAGCAAAGTGAGAATTAGTTTAGGTAATAATAAGTCATAAATATGCCATATCACTGCTTCTGATTTTGATGTTGCTCGTTATTAGAGAAATTTACTTCTTGGGACAAAATTATAATAAATGTTTTCAATGTATTTTAATATTCGTGATATTGTATTCGAAACCAATGAAAAGGAAAAAAATCTATATGACCTGTACAAGAAAGTTGTTCGTAGTATTTTAAACTCAAATTCCTTATTCAACACCTACCGATGTATATGACCTATGTAGTAAGCGCCATTCACTAATCACAAAGCATACTTTTTTATTAAATTCCCATTCTTTCATATAAACAAAATGTTTACTGGGCGAGAAAATTGTCATTATTCAGACTTAATATTTTCCCATTTGCTCATTATTCAGACTTAATATTTTCCCATTATCTAATAAGTTTAAACATCATATCGATCAGTGATTAGTGTTAATAGTTTCCTGTATATCTGAATCCAATAGAGAGATGAACTACAAAACTTTCTTTAATGAATTAGTAAGTCTTAGATAATTTTTGTAAACTACTTTTATTTATTATTTTAGTTTCATTTTATGCTTGAGAGAAGTAAGTTAAAAGGAAGGGAAAGTTAAGTAATTATATTAATATGACAAAAACTCATCGATACTTTAAAAAGTTTACTAAAGGATGATAGAAATAAATACCAATAAATATTTATTCATGAGTAATATTGAAAAAATTATTGTAATTTTACATGATATTAAAAGCATACCTAAATACGTTTAAAAGTAATATTTCTTTTCACAAAAAAAATGGCTTAACGTCATATAATACGAATATAATAATACAAATATTTGCTTCAGGAAGTATTAAATAATTCTTGATTAACTTGACTTTTCTTTATCAAATTTAGATAAGAGGTAAATGTGAAAATACGCAGAATTATTTTTAAATTACTTATTAAATGTCACTAAGTATGAATTTGATTGCAACGGATTTCCGTTATAAGATTTAAATGTAATTAATTAAAAGACATTTGTTACTTACGTAAAGATTTGAGATGGTCAATGCACTTTACACAATAGTAAAATAGCCATTTCTAATTAAGAAATCACACGATGTCTACAAATCGTTTGCTAGAAAGAGCCTAAAGCAATGCATAAACTGTTCTAATTTGTCTTATTTATATACAGCTTTACTGCGAGGTAAATATAAAAATTAGAGTGACACCAAAAAAAAATTACAGAAAACTTGCTCAAACTATATATCCCAAACATATAAATACACAATTACTTCAAATTTAATTGTATTTCTGTAAATGTAGATACTGTAGCCTTGCAATGATGCGAAATATTCGTATTTATTTTACAGTTACATCTCCCTAATAAAATTTGCTTATTTCTGTAATACACCAGGTCGATTTTCAATAAAAAGTGGATGCCTGCAATAGCGAGGTCTTCAGAAGTCCAAATAAAATAACAGTAACCGTAAAATAACAGAAAATGCCAACCACAAGCGATCGTCATAACGAGATTCAGATATCGCTCCATAGTCACGGAAGAATGTTTCTCTTGGTCAAAGGCAATAATTACGATCACCTTTGCCTCGGAAGATGGATGTCTCGGCTGGTTTAAAAGGATATGTCATTTGTCAGTAACATATTGAATATCAAAACTTAAATTCAAGCAAAATTAGATTCAATTCAAAAAAAGGTAATAATAATTATATTATGTTAAGGCGTCTGTTTTTAATGCTGCTCGTTATTTTGAAAGCTGCCTCTTTGGGACAAAAGTGAAGTTAAATTATATCAATGTATTGTAATATTCAGCAATTTTTCATTAACTGTTTTATGAAAACTTGTTTTACGTGTTTACGACATAATAATTTGGTGGAATGTGATTTTTACAGATTCCACGATAATTAGGAATTCAACTCGTGACACATACTGGTCTTATATTATCAATTTTAAAACCTGGCATCATTTTTTAATTATTTTAATGTTTCTGATTTAGCAAAATCTTAAAAATGAATACATTTTCTACATATATAAACATAGTAAAATAGCCACAGGCAAAAAATATATTTGGTAGTCGTCGCTTTGAAGAAAGAAAAGAATCTCACGTATACTGAAAGTACATTCTGTTTCACCTTATACCGCTTCTAATATTTTATATTGCTGGAGTAATAATGTATTTTTTTATATTCATTGAAATATAAAAATTCATTATAAAAATAGTCTACTTTGGAGAAGAGTTATTTAACGCATTTATTTTAATGCTATGAGCATAATTACAATTGAAACATAGGTTGTTTTATTTTTTTTGTTAATTGAAACTAAACATTGTAAACTAACATTACAAAGATATGCTAATTAGATAAAATTTTTAATTTTCAGGGCCAAACACCAATTAAATCAATTACTTCAGTGAGTCTATTTTAAAACAATTATCTAATTTACCACAAAGAAGAATTCTAAACGTCACTCAGTCTCTCCTCAATAAATGCGTTAATAAACAAGCAAAATGCCGTTAAAGAAAAAGTAATTTATGATTACGCTAGCAATTTTATAGAGAATACGTTTGACCCCTCGATTGTTGTACATTATCACCATAATCAAAAGTAATTATTACTAATTTAATTACTTTTTTATTTCAAGCAATAAAGTAGGCTTTAAATTAGAGAAAACGCTAAAAAGATTGTCGTGACAATTTTTCAATTCCACGAAATAATCTTAATGATTTTAAAATTGTCACGTTTTCATGTTGAAAGCTTTCAAAATATTTAGAGTTTTAATATTAAACTTGAATTAAAATAATCACTGAAAAATTAAACATAGCTATAAAGTTAAACAAGTATTATATGCCATACACTAAATATCAAATAAAGTACCAAGTGGTAAATTTATACTAATCTAGGAAGAATAAAGACCACATCTTCCGATTTTCTAAACATGAATTGTATTAAATGTCTCTATATGTCGCACAAAAATGACAAACGAATCGTGTTGTAGTAAAATAAAATGAACATATATTATATTAGAGGAATTTTAAGGACTTTTTAAAAACGACATCATTTTTATATATTTGATAGAAAAGCCCTAAAATAGAGTACCATACAACACTATTAAGTAATTTTAATTATCACCTTATTTGATAATTTTCATTGTTAATGATGAACTTATTTACTATAAATTTCAATCTTATTATATTTTTATTATTTTTAAATCTTATTTTACTATGATATAAAAATTATACGTAATGAAAAGGAAACTCTTGATCGAAATCTTATAAAAACCTGCTGCTCTTATTGACTCCCAAAATGATTTTTATTTCATCGTATAATAAAAATTATTTCCTGTTATTGATAAATTTTTTTTAAAAGCTGTACATCCATAATATTTAACGAGATTGTACACTTGAAGCTCTTTGTCCAGCAGATATACGTCCTGCAGAAGTCGGACGATAAAATTATATGAGGACTAACACTACATATTGTGGAAAGTTTATGGGACTCCAACAATATTAATAGTATTGTAAAATCATATTTTTTATTTCATCATAAATTCTTACATAGGACTGTAAGTACAGAAGAATTTACAAGCAAATGCAGATGTATCTGCTGGCTGTATCAGTAGCTCCAAATATTGAGTATACAATTAAGAGCTGAGTTGAAAATTAATGAAATAAAAAGTGCTACTTCAAATCTTAATCCATAAAAATAAAAATTGTTAGGTCAGACATAAGGTTAAAATCAAAAATAAAGGGGGATATTTGCTCTAATTTTCTTTTCCTCGGTATCTTTGCAACCTTTTAAAATAGTGAAATAAATGCCTTGAAGTTTTCGAGACTCCAATCTGAAAAATGGTTTGCGACGCAAGCCAAACTGCATTTGGTTCAGCTGCTACTTTTCATAAGTTCGAACACATTTTCCAGTGACGTATCGGACGTCGTTAGGAGGGACGAATCCGATTCATTTTATATGATGCATGTAGCTTTATGTTTGCTCTGATTTGACAAATATAGGATATTTATTATCTAGGTATCTGTGTGATATTGTTTTGTTTAAATCTCAAGCATTAATCATTTTTGTAATATAGCCAAAGCTTTAAGCCTTTTTTTATGTTAAAGTATGTAAGCTATATTATTTTATGTTATTAGCACAGATGATATCTTTTGAGTTTTTACTTTTCTATCTATTTAAATAAATGATGAATATTTGAAAAACATACAGCCAAAACAAATTTTTTTATGAGTCCTTTTCGTAAAGCAATTTTACATATTTACAAGAAAAGAAGAATAAGGTTTTAACATTATGGCCATAGGTCGTGGCCAAAAGGTAATTATGCATATATTTTAAAATTAAAGGGCAGGAACGAGCTCATAAGCGAAAACTGACGTAGGTGAGAGAAATTGTAAGTACTAGGGAACAGGAAGCCATCAAAAGATCACATAGTATTACAATTTATAGAATGGTAGTAAATATAAAAAACAGAAGAGAAACATTACTTTGTCGAATGGGGAAAGAGAAGACTAGCAAAGAAAAATATATTCTACTTATAAACAAAATGTTTTTTCACAAACTAATTTCGTGGAAGTAAGAAAAGTATTGGGAAAAGGTGAAAATAGCTACATATATATGTGCTAACATTAACCTCAGGTACGAGGTAAATATTTATCATCTCATAAATTGATTAACACCAGAAGCGGAAGCAAGATATAATTGAAATTATTTGGGATAAAAATGTTCAAAATGTAAACAAAAATAAGACAACGTGTAGTGAGCAAAACATGAAAATAGGTGACGAGATATTTGACACCATGCTGTTTTTTGAAACTTTTAGAAAAGCCATCTGTAGAAGAATTTCATCATATCAAATATAGGTATCCATGAGAAACTATTAAACATCAAGAAATACGAAATATTCATTTCACCGTATTTAAAAATAAGTCAACAAAGCTAGAAACCTAGGGACCTAGTCAAAGTAACAGAATGAAATAATATTTTTTATTGAATTTTATTCTATTTTTCTCAAAGCGTGGTTATTTGTTCGCATATCAGGCAATATGCAAGAATCGAAACAAAATATTATCAATATTTTGATGAAGTTTTCATCCATACGTTTTATGTTGTTTGGATAATAAATAGACATTGTTATATTGTAATTCATAAATTGAATGTAATTGATAAATGTGGTGTCAGACGTATAAATAGTAAAGTTAGTATAATAATGTTTTCCAAATGTTCATAATAAGAATATCACGGGTACTGATAATCATATTTCACAATAGGTCATAATATGAAATAATCTTCAACCACAAGGAAAATTATAACGTATATATTTATCACTAAAGAAATTTGGAGGAATAAATATGATATGTTACCTGACTTATAGATATAATATTTCTCTGTATATAGCAATAATAACAAGATTAATATTAAAACATATGGTGTTACTGTAGTAATAAAAATAATTAAATTTTTAATTAATACAGGCCGATAAACCATATTATAATTTTCTTCAATTTTTCTCTATTTAAATATTGGTAAAAAATAAGTAGTAACGCTATAAAATTTGAATGATATTAAATCTGAATTCTACGGTCATTCTTCCTACGAGGAGGAAAATAAAACTGAATAAATAAAATAAATTTTCAAAAAGAAAATGTCAATAATACAAGTATATACCGCTCAAAATGCATCACTAAAACATCGTTATTCGTAATGGACACTTATATAAAAAGGTACAAAGCCCATGGCTAAATAAATTTGAGAAAACATGGATAAAACGGACAATTGTCAAAGCGAAATCTGTTCATTATCAACGGAATGGAACTTCTTTTGATCAACTGTAAAAATTATTTTACAGTCCACTTTCTCTCTTGACTATAGGTTTGCAGTATTAAAAGAATTATATTTTTTTAATATTCAGCGTAACTTAATTATTTCGTAGGTCAATTAACGGTAATATTGTCACATAACGGCGACTTTTATAGGTATGTCACTGGCTAAGTATTACGAGTCCATGTACCAAATCAAGTTTCCTGGAATTTGGGCGAATTTGTCGTTTCTATCGACAAAAGACAACTGATATCGACCAGAAATGTCTAATATCGACAAGCGACAACTGATATCGATCAGAAATGTCTAATATAGTAGAATATACATTGCAATCAGAATAAATTTACAAATATCTCAAAATACTAAATTATTAAATATAGAAAAGTATTTGAAGGATGTGAAATTTGTATTAAAGAATATGGGGTATTTACGAACATTACAATTTTATATTTCTTAGAGAAACTAGGAACTGAAAACAAATTTTAAATGTATTTTTTATGTTTATATAAATAAATATAAATTATTAAAGTATGTATATATATATATACATATATATATATATATATATATATATATATATATATATATACATATATATATGTAAATTTTGCTGAAACTTTGATTACTGGCCTCTTGCCATCGTTAATATCATAATAAGAATTAACCGACTTTTCGTTTAAAT
Organism: Druceiella hillmani; assembly: GCA_039881145.1. Lineage (NCBI taxonomy): Eukaryota > Metazoa > Arthropoda > Insecta > Lepidoptera > Hepialidae > Druceiella > Druceiella hillmani. The sequence continues at coordinate 288,931 of JAYKKI010000110.1, read as the reverse complement.
ATTTGATTAGGCAAGCTTCAAAGGAAGTCGGTTTTCAAGAAAAAGTTAGTGTTAATAAGCGTATTATTAAGATTTAGATCACGGGAGTATCGTTTCTCGAAGTCCCGGAACTTTTCCCAAGCGTTGTCGAGTGTCCCGGGACTTCGAGTTGATACTTTAGACCCGCTTATCAAAATCGTGCTGTAATAATTTTATTTAAAAATTCATATTAAGCTTTATTATCATTGGCACATTTTAGTTTGACGAGTAGTTTCTTGATACTCCTACATACGTAACTTATTAAGCGAGTACACTATAAATATATTCGCTGCCATGTTGTTATTTTGTGACGTGCATTTATGAGATCAGAAAAATTTGTCACCGTGTCAATATTTATACTCACTGCGTCAATATTTTATACGTATTTTTGTTACGTAAAATTAATAATCATATTTATCAAAAGATGGCGCTGCGCTGATGTAAGGAAATTATAAACTAATTGATATTTTAATTCTGTATGATAAGTGAATACAAAATAAAGATACAAACAATATTACCATAAAGCTAAATGCCTTATGGTGATATTGTTTTTATCTATTATCTGCATAAATTAAAATCATCATCAATTAAATCTGCAGCAAATGGTAATATTGTTTTTAAATATCATCTGCCTCTCTGTATAAGTATATATCTGTGAAACTTGGATATTAGATTTATTAGTAATATAAATAAAGAATCACAATTAATGACATCAAACATTTTTTAATTATTCGAAAGACAAATAAAATGCAGAATCTAAAAATAAAAAACTTGTCTTGGAGGCGCCGGATATCGATCTCGGTACCTCTCACATGCTAAGCGAGCGCTCTACCATCTGAGCTACGCCCCCAACGTAAGTTTCGTACAAAATATTGGTATTAATATATAGTCTCAATAACTGAAACTTCATACTGTAACTTGTGTGTGACAAATCTTAAAATTTCACTCTCATCATTTTTTCATAACGCGCCTAAAGGAGTATAACTTCAACAAATTATAAAAAATAAACGAATTAATCGCAATTAAAATAAATTATGAAAAAAGAAGAAATGATTCTGAATTAAAGATTTCATTACTTCTGGTAAAAGTTTCAATCTTTCATTTGGTGAATGGTTCAGTGTCCAAAATTGGAGGTGCGTTAATTTTTATCTGCTTGATATGAATGAAGATGTTTTTAATTTGGCACTGGTTAAATACGCGGAAAATGCTTTACCGAAGAGATCAAACAAATAGCCAAAAACACAGTATAACAAATTTAAATAGATTTTGAAAAATGTATTGTAGCCAATACCAATGATAGTCCAAGTGTAACGAAAACATTTAGAAGGAAAAGCCCCAATGATATTAATCTATTATTAAACCATTTAAATATCTGGGTACTTAAGACAAAATTTATAAAAAAAATCAGTCTACTCGTCCGCAGCTACTTTTTAGGAAGATATAGATGCTAATGGTCATAGAGATCAAAAACTATTCTGACGAATATTAGGAGTGAAATGATCTGCTCATAATAACCAATAGATAAAATTAAAAACAAAGCTTTGATTGATGGCAACTTCTGAAAGAAAAGAATGAAATCGATCTTCTCCTTTTGGAGTCAATGGTTACCTCATTGCAGCTTGATAAAAGCTTTAGGTAGACAAAATTCTTCCTTCCTCACAGTCGAAGCTACAATTTATATTTTATTGAAAATAATTAGTCGGTAAATGGTAATTGGGTGTCACGGCCCTTTAAAACATTAAAAGTCCATATAGATGAAAGAGGATTATGTAGGATTTATATATTTATCAAAATATTTGCAATTAGCCACCTAAGCTTACAGTTCTAAAATAGGGATTTTTCCATTCGATTGTAAATAATACTGCACACATTGCTTTTACGGGAGATATTTATTGTAGACTCTTTGAAAACATTCTTCTTACCCTTGAAAATAATAAATGCTGAAACCAGTACCAATAGGCGAAGAGGCGAACAAATAAATAAATTAGAAAATGTAGCCGAATTCTTGTAAAAAAATTAGGAGGAATATTAAAAAAGAGTTCCATTTACTTGAGGCACTGGCAAAGTGCTGAAAGATTGAACCTTATAACACTTTAAAAACAATAAAACCCACATCAGTTGAAAACATGAGACTGTTTTTTTGTTCTGAGAAAAACAAATACAATTTGTGTCGGACCAAGCTGATGTTTGAATTTTTCAAAAACCTATATTAATAAATTAATAAAAAGATGCTAATTGATCGTTCATTACTTTTCTTTATATGACTAATGACTAGATATTATATAATCATTATTGGTGATTATATGCGTTACTGAATATGTTTTCAAAAGATAAGGTCTTATCACCTAAAAAATTAATCCGTGTTAATAAGAAATATACGAACAAATTATTTAGGCAATAGTTAATGTTAGAAAAGTTCTAATTAATTTTATGTTTAATATAAATTGATTTTTATCAAAATGGCTGTTTTATTGATATGTCTCGCTAAAATTAATTCGATTCTCATTATATTTTAAACTGGCTCGAAGTTCCAGGATGCCCTCGGGTCTTTGTCCTAGGATTTATCGTGTTCCAGAACTTTGAAATGTGGAGACTTCCCAAACACTACTTATTACACACCATGGAAGAGAAATAGTATATGTATTTTTCTTAGAAAAGTGCACGTGTCTGTTACGATTTTTTTGGAAATTACCGATTTAAAAATTTTTTTTTATTTGTAGGCTAGGACAATTTTCAATAATATATCTAAGATATTAATGTTAATTTTAAGTTTATGACTGCATAAACTTCAAGTCTTAGTTTAAATGTTTTATTACGCAGTTCCCATACATGCAATAATCTGAAGGTAACTGGAATAGTAGCCCAATGATCAAGGAACGTCAGTTGCTCGAGATGTTATGTTTACGTTGAAATGTTTCGTCTTTTTTCACACAGTTCTTACACCTCTAAAATTAAGTATCTGATGATGGCTAGAGCAGTATCCTTCTAAATCTAAGAAGCTTAACCAACTAAGTTACAACTAAGTAAATAACTAAGACTTAAGTAAACAACTAAGACTTAAGTTTTTGTTCACACATTCATTTTTGTCAGATAGTTCCTATATTTGCAAACCTAAGATTTAATAATAACTAGGATAGCGGGAATCCCCTGGGTCTAAGAATCTATAAAACTAATTTCCTGCAAGTTAACATGATTATATAAATTAATTATTTACCAATATTTACTAATTTCTAACCGACTTCGAAAAAAGGATAGGTTCTAATTCATTGGAATATTTTTCATGTATGTTCAGCGATAATTCTTTATGTAGTGAACCGATTTTGATTATTCTGTATTTATTTCAAGGATAGTGTTATAAGTGTAGTCCCATGTGATGATGAGGGCGGAAATGAACGATGGAACTCCTTAACAAATGGCAGTAAGTCAACTGTGATTCAAGATATTTGCTACGGGTAGTTGACATTTTGCGTAATAACTAAACCACTTACTAGGTGAAGGCCTGATGATAAGTTTTAGGTATACACAATGGTACTCCTTAATGGACATAAGTAAATTAATCGTGATTATTTGCTACTAACGGTTGTTACTCAGAAAAATAACTATACTACCGACCAGGTTAGGGTCTGATGATGAGTTCTGAAGGTGATCAATGGAACTCCTTATCGGATGGCGGTAAATCAACAGTAATCCAAGATATTTACTACTGGTAATTTTTACTTTGCAAAACAACTGCGCCGTCGACTATGTCCGTGTATGATGATGAGTTTTATCGCTTATGAGCTATTGGTTATTTGTCTATACTTTTTACTTTGTAAAATCTAATATTGAATGTAGAGAACGGAACTCCTGAAGTGGTAATTTTTAATTTGCAAAATTTGATATTTGACTTCGGATATGGAGAACCCAACTCCTCAACGGCTAACAGATAACCATTGGCGGCTACTACTGTCGCTTCATTTCTATGTATTGTTGATAATCAGGTTTAGAAAAAGAGGAAATTATTTATATACTGGCTGTTGCCCGCGACTTTTAATGAATTGCCAATATGCTAAGAGGAAAAATAATTGTGATAATTTATATTACTATATTAATACCTAAAAATTCTGAAATAAAATATCTTTTAAAAACCGACTTCAAATAAGGTAGGTACTAAAAAGTGAAAAATAAAAAACTCAAAATAGGTACCTATTGATTTACAATAAATAACCAAGTTACTTATTTTTGAAGTCGTTGCCAGCATCATCGACCAACTTAAGCAGAGGTAAATTTTTATATTATAAATACATCCTTTATGAATATGTGTAACATTGTAAGTAATTTAGTGTAACATTTGTGTAACTTTTGTGTAACATTGTAAGTAATTTATAATTTAATGTTTTAAATTAAGCTTATAAATATGTTTAAGTTGGTTGACAGTGCTGGCACTGACTTAAAAATATGTAACTTTGTCATTTATTGCAAATAAATATGTACCTATTTTCAGTTAATTACTTTTTATTACCTACCTTTTTCAAAGTCGGTTTTTTAAAAAAATATTTTGTAAGTTATATATGCATAAATATATATATATATATATATATATATATATATATATATATATATATATATGTATATATATATATATATATATACATATATATATATATATATATGTATATATATATATATATACATATATATATATATATATATTATAAAATTCAATGACCTCGTTTTACTGATTTCCTAAAAAATGATTTTTTTTCGTACTCTCCGCAGAATTTTGCCATTGAAATGCAAGCTTACGTAAGTTTGGAGGTCGCTTGTTTGCAAGGATGTATTAAGGGTGTTCATAATACAGTCAATCTAAGAACCTTTTCAAACAAGATACTATCGACACACTATATCGTCACACTCAAGAGGAAACTTTGTGGTTCATCATCGTTTTTTTCGATTACGACTATAAAACCGTCTCATCGTCGTATCTATAAGCGCTACTTAATAAGGAATGGCAAAATTCAATATTTTCATACGATTTTTGTGAGAATGGGTTGAATTCTTCCACAATAGAATAAGTTACGATGTTCTGCTTTTTGCCCCATGGCTTATGACTGTAAAATAAAGCATTGCTTTTAAATTTTCTACGTCACAATCGTTACCGTTTTATTTGAAAATAAATTAGACATCCGCCTTAGAAAAGTATAACAACTACTTTCTATCGATATCGCCTTAAACTCCTCATGTTTATTCGATTTGAACTTTAATTCATTTTTTTTCTATTAATATCTTAAACTTTTAATATTCAACATGAGTAAAATTTAAACAAAGGTAACAATCATAATATCAATCGTAATATCATAATATTTAGTTTGAAATATTATTGATAAATTAAAAATTTGCTCAAATCTCATCTGAAATTTTAATCGGTTTATCTACTAACGAGTATAATATATACTATACTTATAGACGTTACTATATTTATAACTAACTATATTTATAGACGTTATTCCTTTAATACTACAAGAGATTGCTTTGATGGTTACTTATTTTGGTTGGTTTCGTTAAGATCATTTTGCAACGTGATTTCAAAACTGCCAGTATGACCAGTGTAAATTAGGAATTAAGGTGTGTACATAATTTAATGATTCATTTCAAGTAGACTATATTATATACTTATTATATCATGAAAAAGAGATCATCGTCAAATTTGTTGATTATGTGGTATCATTTAATTCTTTTTCAAGTCTCTTTGGTCACAATACCTTAACCATGATATTCTATTTCGTTTTAGATTACTTACACCTAAATTTGTTAGCATTTTTAATATTGTTATTAAACAACATAGTAATATAATTTCATACAATATAGTGCTATCCTTTCTGGAAAAGTTAGTCTACTTGCTGATGCTATTGGCTGGTATCGAAAATAATTCTTATCATCAAGTATGCATTTTCATTTTCCACTAGCAGTTAATAGAAATCTCTTTATGAATATTTTCGTATTATTCATAATAACATATTCACCTGTTTTATTTCTTTATATTATCAGTTTGATACTTTTATTTCCTTATTTATTAATTGATCGTATTCAATAATTTTTTCTACAAACACTTATCTGTGAAGAGTGGCCACTTGATCGCTTTACCGTTGGAAATACGCAGCAAGTATACTTTTATAAATTTTAAATTGTATTATATGTGTTTCCTTTAAGTTCTGATACGACTTTGGAACTTGTTTATCCGTTTTAATCTATGCAAAAAAGAAAATGTTTTTTAAATTTATATTACATCAATTTGTACTTATGTTTGCTTTTCCAGTTACCTAAAATATTTTTGTAAGAGAATCATTTATTTAAAAATATGCAACATATATTTTAATTATATTTTCCTATCTTCGATTTTATGGATCCCTAAAACACCATTATTTTAAAAAGACTGACATTACTTGTTATATTACAATTTTAATGCTAAACGATATTTTGTTTCTCATTATATTTTTATCGGTCATCTTTTCCAATCTTACATTTATTAGGGATTTTTTTCTCCACATTACACGACATTTGGGCATTTCCAGCCACAGATGCATTTTAACTTAAAACATGTTTTAAATCCTTTTTTTTCTCTCTTGCAACATGACTATTACCAAAAATCACGAAAAAATCTTTCCGGGCAAATATATTAAATATCTGCAATAATAATATTCTGAGAAGTTTGTAATATTTTCAAACAATTATTTTAAATAGATCTTCCTCTTTCTCTTCCACACGTCATGCTCCTCAATGATAAGAGTCATAACCTCTACGGATCACTTACTCACCGATTATTTTTTTCTCTGTTAACTACATTTCCATTTCATCCTATCCTGTGCAGTATAAATCGCATCCTCAATAATAATGATTAATGTGGTGTGTATTTTTGTATATTTTTCAGTAATATATTTAGAGTTATACTCTGAATATTTTACTGAGAAATATACAGAAGCCAATTTGCACTTCGCTCTGTTTGAAAATAAACGCATGTGTACTATAAATAATCTGCATTGAGGATAAGAAAATACTTTTATCTAATTATGCATTTCTTTATTACTATTTTTTATAACTATTCATAAAATATATCGGTATATTATTTTACAAATATTTTAGTACAAGGTTTAGAAAAAAATGCAAGTATTGAGGTATAGTCAACTATTATAAATGTTGTAAATTTTATTTGGTTCTCTTATATAATAATGATACTTCTCTTAATTGAACAGTAAGTTTTGTAAAATATTATGTAATAAAAGAACTTTATGGCATACTAAAACTTTAATAAAATTAAGTCTTTATTGATTAAGTAATTAATGAACATAAAAATGGCAGAAGGAAAAAAGTAAATAAATTTTTCTTTTTCTAACATTAATGAATTATGATGCTAATTATTAGCAATCGTTACTATATTCAGTACATGTATATATTATCTTATATCAATTGAGGAACTCCTAAAAGATTCTATTAGTTCTACTAGGCAAAATATTTAATATATTTCGCATGTGAGAATACGCATTCAGATTTTTCTTGTATACCAACCAACAATTCCAGGAAGGAACTACGTTATTTTTTAAATTATTATTTTTTTAAATTTCATAAAAACTTAAAACAAATAAGATTGCAACACAAATGTAATAATAAATTTAGCATGCGTATTACAATAATTCAAATAACTATCTTTTTTCACAATCCTTTTTTATATGGTTTCTATAAAATAATATTACTAATAACTGAGAAATGAAACCACACAGACAAAACATATTATTTTATAAAATATTTATTAAGTATTATTGTGCTAAGAAAAAAGAACACAAAATATTGTTAATTAGAGACAATATGATTTTAATTAAATTATTAACAAAATTTTGCATAATTTATTTTCTATTCTGCCCAAATTTTCACTCAATATTTTTGTACTAGTATAATTCTATAATTAGTTGCATTTGGCTTTTAAAATTTATAATAGGTATGTTCAATTCTTTAAAATATTTTAAACAGTTTAAAATATTTTCCAATTAATACTTATAAATATGTGAATAATTTTTTATGCCTTAAAGAGGAAATAGTTTAAAAGTTCTTATTTTAAGATTTGTTTTCCTGATCCCCGTTGAGGTTAATGTGTTCATTATGGAGCTTCCCACAAACGTCGATGTTCAATTATTCCCACGTCCGTCCGTATAAATTACGTTTTCACACCACACAGAAATCCATCCATTTTCTCGGCTGATGAAAATAGGTTTTCCTCAATTACGTGTAATCTGTTTAACATGCCTGAAGTAAGTATTGGAAGATTTCCAATTCCGGCAGACACGCTAATTTCAGCATCTTCCCATTTTATTACTTCGCTTGAGGAAATACTTTAATTTAATGAATATTGCAAGTGAATATTAATACAAATTTATACTTCAGGCCTGGAATTTTTCATTAGGTCTATAGCGGGAAAATATTACAAGTTCTATGAAAGTATAAAAATTAATTGTATTTATTTTGACAAATGTATAAAGTGACAGGTGAAAGGATATCCTCAGAGAATAAAAAAAGCTACAGAACAGAGGAAGAAGGCAGTGAGAGGACACAATAAATAATATATCAGCTTTTTTCTTCAATTTTAGTGCGAAATAATAATCGAAGGAGACAGTTACAAAGGTCCCAAAACTTTTTCTTTCAGGTTTTTATGTAAGTTAATTCTACGAGATGTTGGCAATATCTACACCGTTTTATCTTAAAACACGAGTAAAATTTGGTACAATGATAAAACATATAAATCCATATATACGTTATATTTAATACTCAAACTTCCATAAGTTTTAATGACGGAAATGGATAATTCAATATATTTCAGTTCTTTAATATCGTGTGAGGTATTAACTGAAAAAGAAATTCAGAAGTATTGGAAAAATTAAAAAATACGTAAAATTTTTCAGAATTATATGTAATATGAATTTAGACGTTTCTTTGAAAATATTCATAAAAATATATTCAGTCACAAATATTTAAGTGTGCTTTGCCACCTAAGGAGCCCCTGTATTGCAAGTTCTACCCGAAGTTAAAAAGTTTTTTTTTCAGTGTCGAGTTTGTTAGTAAAGTTAAATCACATGCTTATTTATTTCTTTGTTATTTAAATTTGATTTTTTTATATTTTAAGAAAATATTAGCTATTAAGAAATATTATGGATCATTACAGGAAGGAAAAATTTCTGTTCAACCTTGATACAGAATTTTTTTTGTAGAAAACAGAAGCCCTATTATCACTTTTCTTTATAATTTTGCTGCAAATCAACAAATCACAATAATGGTCCAAAAAATATTATAGAAAAAAATATATTCATGCAGCCAATTTAAATATAAGGGCAATCATATGAATGTTCATAGAAAATGCTTACTTCATACGTTGTACACGTTATAAACTCAACATTCCATAATAGAATCTTAAAAGATAATTTTTACATGTCCCCACAGCTCTTAGAAGTAAACTGGAAGGAGATTTTCTTCTACGAGGCACCAAGTTTCTTTTTCAGAATTCTAATTTCTAACAATATTTCTAAAAGCCTGTTTTTGCGAACGAAGAAATATTGAAAATGGCTGTCTTAACAGATGGCTACTCTTCATCTCAATAATGTGATGGTAATTTAAAAGATATCATTGTGATCGTGATATTTCGTCAAATATTTAAAATATTATTTAAAATTTTACATATACAATAACATTAATATATCAACATTGTGAAACATAAGATGTCCGACTTAGAATTTAGAATAATATCTAAAAGAATAGTTGCCATGTGATAACATTTGGATTATTGTGTAAAACCGTGTCATTGCTTAGTTATAATTCCATTCCTATACTGTTTGATAATATATGTCAATTTAGCATATCCCGCCACATATAACTAAATATTCCTTTACATTTACCCCATGTGGAAACAAAGTGAAATATAATCATATTGCGTATGAAAAAAAATATTTCCCCATAAGTAATGGACAGAATTAATTTTTAGATTTTCTCGAATTTATTTTACGACGGGTTTTTAAAGCTCCGGATATTGGCAGCATTCATTTGGCATTACAAATCGTTGAAGTTCAGATTTTTTAATGGAGGTCACTGTTCCAGATATAATTGAATAACTTACAGGTGATTTAAGTAGTTTATTTTCGTATGATTTCATTGAAGAAAAAATTCGCAAAAACATGTCTTTCTCCGTTATCTGAAATACGTTGCTCAATTATTATCAGACCCCAGAGTATACCTATATATAGACACACACACATACACACACACACATATATATATATATATATATATATATATGTATGTGTGTGTGTATTATAGGCATCTGCAGAAAACTAACTAGTTAAATTAAATCATTTAATTTGTTTAAATACAGAACTGCAGTTTCTGTTTAAGTCTGGTTTTGGCGTAAATCTGCAAGTCTCATTGATCTTTGTAGGTTTTTAACGGAGGCATTATAGTCCAGTCAATGAATCGAAACTATAAACTAGCCTTTTATCGAAAACAGTCTGAATTTGAATATTCTTGGGACAAATTGGGTATGTAGTTTAGTACTCATCGTGGCAATGGATTGATTTTAACGCATAATACGTTAATATATTATTACGAATTTACGTACGATTACGAATAATCATAAAATTAAATTTGAGTGCTTTGTTACATGTTTAATTTACATGCAGTTATATTTAAGAATTATATGTTTTTTTTCGTTGGGGAACACGTCGTCAACCACAATTGTCATAAAGGAATATTGTGGCATGAGACACTTCATATTAAGGATTAAGAGTAAGATTTACTACATTTAAAAAAATTTAGTGCGAGTGACCTTTACGCACGGTTGAATTAAAACTTTTTTGACGGTTGTGGCAAGTATTACTAAAAATTTCCCGTGGAACTCAGTACATGTGGTGGCAAAAGAAATTTCTTTGGCGATTAAAACCTCGATTTATAAATACATAGTAAGGGTTAAAACGAGAAAGAGAGAGGAAGAGAGAGAGAGAGAGAGAAAGAAAGAGGAAAAAGCAAACATCTGGAATCACCATTGATTTACTGCCATCTGTTAAATAGTTACATCGTTACAACTACCAGTAGCCAATATTTTGAATTACATACGTTTGCGGCCATCTGTTCAGGAATTACATTGTTCATCTTCAGAACTCATTATCAGACGCTAACCTGGTCGATGGTGTAGTAGTAGTAAAGTAATTAGAGACAGATTTGCAAAAATTCAGATTAAAATAATTACTTTTGCTTAAGTGCAAATTGATTAGATAGAGACAAATACTGTGAAAATTTATTTACAAAATATTCACCGGAGAAATTAACTTGCCGTAAAATATAATATATATACACACATTCATACATTTATATATATCTATATATATATATATATATATTTATA
>JAYKKI010000110.1:67500-275000 GCA_039881145.1 Druceiella hillmani | reverse complement strand
CAATAACATAAGGGTTGGTTGTCATCTAGTTATTTTATCTTAAACTTACTTACGGAAAAGCTAGAATTCTGCATACATCATAATTCAGTAGAAAATATTATGCACATATATTCATATCGGTAGTTCAGTCTATTTCATTTCTAAATTTTATATTTGTTATTAATAATCTGCACATTTAAAATAAATTTATACCCACTTTTACATAATGATTAGAATTTATGATATAAATATGCATTTTTTCTTACAAATTCTTTAAACTATTTTAAATACGTATGTTATATTTATTCTGACCCATGTTTGTACATCCTTGCTGATCGACGCTTTGGCGGAAACGGAATGCGATGTGAAAACCGTTAACGCTTCCAGCCACCGGAAGTCTAGTAGTTCTTTTACATTCCTTTGTATTCGCTGCCAAATTACGAAGCAATATTTCAAATCCTCTTGAGAGAAACATATTTTCTAGTTCGAAAAATGCTTAAGTTAAATTTCATCACACGATAAAATATTGGGACAAATATTTAAGGGCACGTGCTTTGAGAGACACACAAGAAACATCTAAGAATAAAATAATGTTTTTAAATTTATTAACTAAACTTTTTCAATATTTATTTAATGAGCTTTATATAAATTTACTTTTATTAAAAATACTAAAAAGCCTTTTTATGCCTAAATTTATTTACGTAAAGACATAAAAACCCTACTTGTAATTAAAGTTAATCATAAATGAATTGAATTTCACATTCTTTCCAAAATAATTCAACTAAGCACACTTTCACTACTCCTATTTCTTTATAGTCCGTGTCTATATATTCGATATGTCATAAGACTTTGTATATATTTTAAATTATTCCATATAATTTAATATCCATTTTAAGTAAAAGAAGTTCTAGCAAGCTAAATATAACAAAAATGTTGTCCATTATTAAGATATTAAATATAATACAAGTTAAAATTAGGTTTATAATTAATAATAACTCAATAATCATTAATATATTTATCACAACGCTATGGGTGTTATATGTATTAAGTATAACGCGTTCAGTTTAAATTGGCTTTTTATTTTGCTTGTTAAATGCTTGTTTGCAACTGTACTCGAATAAAGGTAAAACTATATCTATGCGTGTGTTAGCGCATAGGCATGTTTGTACGCCATTTAAAATTCCATGAAAATAGCCTTTAAAATTTCGAAGAAATAGATGGCCCACCATTGCTAATTATAATACCTATCTCTCGTCAATAGGTGTTGTAATTAGAGCTTTTGCTAATTATAACACTTATTGACTCACTCGTCAATAAGTGTTATAATTTGCCAAAGCTCTCCCCTACTGCAAGCTGACATAGACAAATGCGATTTTTCACGTAGATAAAATGTTAAAAACAAATTAAGTTTCTTTTTCTTTTTACCGGAATTTCTCACATACTTGGAAGAAAACCCAAAAATATATTCGAGGGGAATTATATTTCTCGACAACATTAGTAATGCAATTAGTAATCTACTTATAATAAAATAGTACCAACTCCTTCCATTAAGTACTACTGACTGTCTAATTAAATAGTCCCAACTCTCTTCCATTAAGAGATTCAAAAATCGATTTAAAGAGACAAACATAAAAGTTCATTAAATATTTGAGGTAAAACTTCTTTAACAATATCAGTGTCGTTATGTTCCATTAAAACATTGTAGATAACAAAATTCCGAAAATATACGAATGGCAGATTGATGTCGAAAAATTTATACAAACGATATTCTATCGACGAACTGACAGGTTGCTATCAATTCTTGCCATGAATTTAGTTTTGTATACAGTGTAATACAAAAATTATAAGTTAAATGACCTATGAAATTGTTGATTTAACAACCTGCTTTGCGAGTTTCATTATGATTCTTCTTCTTTAAGAAAGAAAAAGTGTGACTTAATTATGATTTTTTTGACTTGTTTTGTTATTGGTGAATTATTTCAAAATGCTTTTTTATGTATTGAAAGGATAATAATACGAACAAATGTATATATCTATATGCACATGAACATTTTATGTGATCAGTATATAATACATACACTTAATCAATGTCTGTGAAATACGAAAGTAGAGTAGAATTCCATAGAGAGTACGTGACCTGGAACGTGTGTATGTGTCTATGTGGCATATTTCTAAGAACACCCAACGCTACAAGCACTGTTTTGGCACACCCCTGACACTCAATACTAGCGAACAGATTTAGTTACCTACACTGCTACATACGTACTCGCCTATCCGTATCGGTATGTGTGTGTGCCTAAATTAATGTAGGGCTGTCAGCTGCATGCAGGTAAAAAATATTTACTAATACTTCATATCGGTCGCGATATTTGCAGACAATCGAACCGATCAAACGAATTGACACTATACGCCAGCAATATAGCTGCTTCTAACCAATAGCGTCGATCGAATGACTGTCTCGATAGCAGCTGGCGCAGTAGCTTTGTACTGGTGCACGTGACTTTATTATTATCTAATTGTAGAAATGTAATTATATGAATAAATATTTTACACTATACACTTAATTGTGTGAAAGTGATTTAATAATAATTTTAAGATATCATTTGATCTTAAAACGAAATAAAGTCTTAAATAAAAATAAATTTGGTTTATATATACATGTGATACACTGAAATATTGTCTTCGTTGTAATTTTGACTAGATTAGATTTGCTTCATTTGAAATTTTTTTTAATAAACAATATAACATGCCTACAGCCGACACTATAAGAATACGTTTTCCAAACATATCGCTTTCAAACAAAACAATGACTTTTAAGAACGATTTGAAATTTAAAACTGCTCAGTGACATGTTAGTTGACACAAAATTATAGGTACTAACCAAATAAGTTGGTGACACAAAATAAAATTATTTACAACAAACATAAAAATGGAGACAAAACAATCTCCTATCCTTGGTGACTTTATTCTTTTTAAGCACTTGTACAGAGTTCAATAACTGACTATTATATTGATTTACTATAAATAGTTAGTCGTAAACTTAGAAATTAATTATAATTAAAAATGGAATTACTACAAATAGTTAATTATAATAGTAACAATGAATTACCCAAGTTAAACTCAACTAAACATCGCACAATTGAACAAATCGCAAGCGCACGCAGCAAGCGGCAACCTAGGAACGCGTACTTATGATTGTACCCATTGTCAGCGGGTGACGTTAAATTGGCGGGGGGAGGTGAGTGTCGCTTATTTACGGAGTAATATTTACTATTCTTTGGTTTACGCGTAAGCTTTTGGTGTAAGCTTAAAGGTTTGATGGACGTTATAGTGTTAGCTGTAGTAAACAATGTTGAAATAAACGTTTATGTCATGACCACGTATACACGTACAGTGACAGTATTATTTATTCAATAGTTTCGATTAAAATTTGTTGATTATGTTACTGTAAGTTAGAAGAAAATTATTTTATTGAGAATAATAAGTGAGAAATAAGAATATATTTCTGGTTAATTAATTATTACTACTAATTGTAAGCTGAAATGGACCGCTAAAGAATTTCCTCTCATCTCCTTAACATAAATCTCCATAACATAAATCTGACGAAAAAACTGAAGAAATTTTTTTAGGAAAACAATTTATCTATAAACTTTACCATTTTTTTTCACTATAATAATTAAAATTGTGACCGAGCGTCGCTCGGTGGATTTCGAGTTTTTCATAGGAACGTGAAATTAAGTGTTTCATAGTATTGGATTTTCTTCCCCTTCCCTTCCCTATGATAAATGAAATTATATTAGATGAAATGAGTCACTTGGCGATACGTAAGCCATTTCCTTCTCTCGCCCTAAAGAAGACAAATATATTCATCCAAAGACAATTCGGTTGCTTCCGCGTGATAAAATTCCGATTTTTTTCATTTCATTATATTTACTGAGCTTCCACTGTGGGTTTATGTTAACTAATATACCAGTGTCTCTGAGAGCATATAACAATTAGAAAAATAGATGAAAATGGTCCATAAATTTAAAATCGATTTTGAATATTTACAAGGGTGTTAAAACTGAAATTTACTTTGTATTTTTTATCAATAAGAAAAGCTATTAGGAAACACGTAATAATGGCCAGAATTCGTAGGATATATAAGAATAAATTGCAGTACGAATAATGATTTAATTTTTGCTGCAAAATTCACATGCACATATTATAAATGTGAAATTATTGCACGGAGTTTTTTTCAGTTTTATATTATAGAAATTTTATTGATCACTACCAAAATGTTAAAATGCCATCTTACGTGAATTTATATATGAATTGATATATTGGGGCTCAATTTTGTAATAACGGCATGAGATACAGTTCTGGTTTAAGGTAATTATCAATATAGTTTTGTACTTATTCAAACACAAACAGTAATCACGAATATTTTGTATTAAGATATTCGTATTGATTAATTCATTGTCACTATATTTTGCGGTTATCTACCGCAAACTATCTACATCTATCTACAAATTTTGTGGTGAATTACGAAGTTAAGATTTAAATAGAAACTATTCATATATATATATATATATATATATATAAATATGTATATATATATATATATATATATAAATATGTATATATATATATATATATATATATATGTGTGTGTGTGTATATCGATAGTTATAACCTACAAATAATGCCTTTAACATAGATGTAAGGAAAAATACTTTTCGTTCATGACTTTTCAATAGCCTAATCAAGAGTCAGCTCTCCATAAAATTTAAAACACCACGCGACTTTCTTTGATCTACTTTGGTTGTCATTACTTAATATATCCGTAAATAAAAACTAACAATAATTGAATAGCTCCAAAATAAATTTTGACGGCGATTTTTGTTAACTAATAACCCGATTATTCTGATACCATATACTAATTAGATAAATATATTAAGATTGTCCTTCAATTATACATTCATTGTAAGAACTGAAAATGAAATTTATACTGAAATTTATTTCTTGTGTCTATTTAATAATAAAAAGTACAGCTAATCAAAAGACACGTAACAATGGTGAGAATTCGTTGAAAATATAAAAATCCATTTTATTGACTTATCTAGTTTTCTTTCAAATTTATATATATTTATATTTTAAACTTAAAATTATTGCTTCGATTTTTTTGAGTTTCAAAAAGAACAAAAATTTTTCTGGTCACTATCGCAATATTAAAATGCCATCTGTCGTGAAGTAACTTCACGACAGATGGCATTTTAATTTGCATGCATTATTATATTTGCGCCCCATTTTGTAATAAGTGAATGAGATAAATACGGTAAATCTTCATAGAAACAACTTATGTCCCTCGAGCTTCGGATAACATTAAATATTATTTTGAACATATTTGGAAGCAAATAGCAAAGTTATTTAATTTCTTTTTACAGTTATTCAATAATTGTAATACAACGCCTAATCTGTATTAAGACATTTTATTGATTAATATCGTGCAGCTAAATTTGTGTAGTAGATAGTCATAATTTTTTTCTGTATTACAAACTTAACATTTTCATAGAAATTATATACTTCATATATACTTGTCAATATTTATAATATGTAAATAACGGTTCTAATATGGAAGTAAGGAAAAATATTTTTCGGACGTAAGTGTTATATTGCATGCTAAAGTATCAGCTCATCACCATAACAATGATATCAACTGGCGACTTTTTTCTTGATCCACTCTTTTCCTTATTATTTACGGTCGTCTTAAACCAAAACTATCCATGACCTAAAACTTCCAAATAAATTATGAAAACCCAATATTTTGCATATTTTGAATATTTTGCATAATTTTATATTAATTTTTATTTTTGGAATATTTATATATATATATATATATATATATATATATATATATATATATATATATATATATATATATTATATATATATATATATATATATATATTCCTCTCAAAAATTTTAAAAAATATATTGAAAATTCTGTTCTATTTAGCTTATAAGAGGAGTAGACACATTAATTCTTAAACATCCGTCACATCGGTTAATAATCAATGCATCTTATGCCTATTTACATGTATGTACATCAAGGCAATTTGGCGTACGTTACATCCTGCTTAAGATATCAACAAAAGGTAAACAAAACAAGTGTGAGCACAGGTCGCTCTTTATATTCATTGATGTTTATTATTAAAAGAAACGTTTGTCAATAAATTTTGTAATACAACCATTCAAATATAGAATAAGATATGGCCTTGTTACGAGACAAATTCCCTATTGCCACTAAATTCTTTGCTGACTAAAGGAATAATAATTCTTTAATTTATGGTACAATTTAGGGAAAAGATGCGCACGCAACTTATTTAAGAGGCCAAGAGTGACACCAAAGGAACGTGATCGATATTGTTACTAAATTGGGATCGTATCCCGTTTATACAAATTTCTTTCCTTAATGTGTCAATTTGTTATTAGTTTCCGGCTTCTTTTTAATGCAGTAAGGGCTATTATGTAAACATTCGTTTACTTTCGTTCATTTAATTCTTTGTTAATGCAGTAAGGGCTGTGGCATAAATATTCTTTCGTTCATTTTAAATTTCTCTACGCTATTTTTTTCTTCATTAATTTCTACATGATTTGTTAATTTGAATATGCAATGTCGAATATGAAAAAAACATTTCAGTTATATGTTAATTTCACCACAAAATTTTTGCTTTTGAGTAACTTATGAAGAATTGTATCACTTCAAGAAGAATTATTACATCTGTGGGGAAACGAAAAGTATGAACGCAATTTTTTTTGTATTCTTAAAATATTTTATAAATAAATGGTTTTCGTTGTAATCAGAAAAGTATAACTTGTAAGATTTTAATTAAATACCAAATTATAATAAATTCTGGCACCAACGTTAAGTATGATTGAAGTTTGGTGTAATTATTTATTTTAATTGATTGTTTTGGTAAATCTCTGGCTAAGTCATATTTCAAAAGATAAGAATTACAAAAAAATATAAAAACCCTTACAATAAACGACCTTTAATAATTAGTTTTATATTTATAATTAGTTAATTGGCAGATAATTTTTTCAGATTTCTCCACAAATATATCGGAAGAAATTAATTTATGATTTATTTGGGCTCTATTACTGAGAAATAATTTATTCTTCGATACCTAATTTTATTTAGGGTTCTGTAAAAAAAATAGGAAATAAATAGTTTTAATCCCCTTATTTTGTTATTAGGTATCCATAAAAACCGGTTTGTTATGACAGTATAACACCTGCATAAACTATTTTGTGTATTTTAATGTAATCGAGAATCTCATAGAAATTCGTTTCAATATAGCTTTAAACAGTCTAACGCAACGATTCAATCGGCACACTTCGGCTTGCTTCGCTTTTCAGAACTCATCAAACCTAGAAAGAAATTATACACACTACTTTCATCAGATCACAGCACTACGGTGACGAAAGCTTACTGGCGTGAAAAATAAATAAAAGAGAACATTAAATAATGCTTTAAATAAAATATACCTAATATACCTACGTTCAAGCATTATTTTGATATTCATATATATATATATATATATATATATATATATATATATATATGTATGTGTGTGTGTGTGTATTAAACAAAAAGAGCATTAAATAATTTCTCTATACTGCAAGTTAAAAAGAGTGAAAATATGTTATTTTCTTCCACATACTCGATTTTATCTTTTAATAATATTGACATATTTTAATGATATTTTCGTATAATAATTTTTACTAATTTTAATAAAATCCACTCGTTTGTAAACCTTTAATAGGATGACTGTATTAAACTTATTAGTGGTTTACGGAAATGAGTATATTATTTGGTTCATACACATGAAAAAAAAATTTGTTTTTTTTATATTTTCATATATGTGAAAAGAACAATCCAACCGTTAATTCATTTCAAGACTAATATCGCCTTAGTCTTTTTTAATCTTTTTTTGATAGCATCTTTAGAACTTAAAATTCATTCCACTTTCCCTCCAAATAATAAAGGCATATTGGATATTCGAAGCACAAAATAGACTAAGTGTTCGTCAGAACACCATTCCTTTCTATCGCGCTATTATTATTATGTATTTTCCATCAAGAACCTATATTAATAATCGAGGTCACCTCAAGGCAGTAATCGAATATACGTCTGTTACTCGTTGGCTGCCAGCGCGGAGTAGGTGGGCTTTGATCGAGTTAGAGCCGGAAGAGGAAACAGACGAACGCAATTCACCCGCAAGGTAAATAAACAAACGCGACAAAGTCGATGGAGTGACATTTAGATATCCTTCGAAGAAAACTATTTAGTTTATAGACAGGCATCCAGTACAATACTAAAATATATCATCAAAACATTGGTTTGCAAATTTTATTGATGATTCTCCTCTTCTGTGATAATAAAGTTATTAGAATAATGATATCGTGCTATCGCGTATTTGTATTAACAAATCCAGAAAAGTAGGATAAATATTTAATTTGTATTTATTAATGTTCTTTCTTTTTTTCGTCTGTGTCTTCTTTGTGTCTTAGGAAGTGTTAAATGTATTGAAAACATTTTTACTTTTTTTGAAATACTAAATAATGAGAATATTAAAATAACTTAAAAAAAATTGAAAAGATATTACGGCCTATTTTTTTACATTTACGAAAGTAAAGTTCACTTTTTCATTTATTCGAATTAAAAATACTGCAGCATAATTAAAGTCAAAGTCACACCGGTTTCAGTATATTTGTGTAACAAGCAAATTTGAAAAAATATTGTCGTGAATTGCGATATTGATTAAGATCGAAAATGAATTAATGGCCGTGTCCTCTCAAAAGTCTATAGCTATCGGTAAGCAAAGTTTGTCCTACAGAAATGAAATATTAACATTTATTTTTAATTATATGTTTTTTCTAAATATAGATATTTATGACGTTTATTATGAATTCACGACGTAAAGAGATTTCATCCACGTATGTTTTCATAAACACATACACATTTCATTTTACTACCTAATTAAATTACCATAATTACGAAAACCTAGTTATCTTCAATATTACAATAAGAAGAAATAAACTTCTTTATGATCAAAATTATAACATATTTCTCGAACTGTTCCAATTTTTTCTGTCTGTGTAGAGATACTAATAATAGAATCAAGTCAATTTATATTAATTTGTTCTATTATTGAAAAAAAAGTTATACATGTATTTACTGGAAATTATTTTATTTTATTACTTGTTCCATTTTCTTTTATGATTTATATATTGCAACATATATTTATTTATTTTCGGAACATCATCTTCTCTATTATCTAGTTGTAAAATGTACGAAAAGAAAAGAAAAACCACATCAAAATAAAACAATATTTTTGTTAATTCATTATTAAGCGCTTCATCAATCCTTAATCAACAAACTAATTTTATCTATTTGCTAACCGATTATGCCAATAAGGCAAAGTTTAGATAAAGGAATGCCCCTTGCAAATATTGTTCATATTATTTGCTTCTACCCTCATACTTGTTGATGTTTAAAACACCGTAGTGATACTTGAAAGCTTTATAATTTCTTCATGTTTACCATTTCATATTTACATCTGTCACAGCTTGATGCTTTTGAAGTTTTACACATATGTACCAGGGCATTTAGCATTTAGACGCTTCCAATAAAGGTCTAAACTAATATCTGGTAATATTCTTCAAAGAAACATAATGGCTGTCGTCGTACATATAATAAACGTACTGGCCCCACAGTAAGCTTTATTGTACTTTTTTTGGAAGAAGATATAATTAGATTAGTACTTTGAAATAAAATAGATTTTAATTTAATTTTTTCTTTCTTTAAAATCCGTTTGCTGAGTATTAAGGTTCAAAGTAATGTACAATGGGCACGAACCTTTTTCATTTTTTTCATTATCAGTTAGACAAAATTTGAAAAATTCTAAAAGAATATTTGATTAAAAATGTGATACAAAATATTTTCAATGACTTGTAGAATTTAATAAAAGATTTCGAAATATATGGACAATTACGGAACTTCGTTTATGAGTTTACCATATTCCCAGTAAATATAATTGGAGCTCATGGCAAGTCCGAAATTTTGCGTAAAAACCAATAAAATGACAAATATGTAACATAAATTTGAACATGATGTCCATAAAATGTAAAAAATGATGACCATAAATGTTGTTTTTTTGGCCCTCTTCATATGAGAGTATATTCATATTCGATATGAAATTGTAATGGTAAATGAGGGAAAACGATTAAATTAAAAAAGCACGTAAAAAGTATATTAAGAAATTAGGTTACCTAATACTGTACCAATGTACAAGGTTTAACCTAAACCTGTACATAAAAGGAAGGAAAGAGATTAAAGTTTAAAAAATACTTCAAAATTAAATAAGGAAACTGGGTTACATAAAATAATAACTATTTGAAAAACAAACTAAACTTATCTGCAATGTTTGAATCATGTAATAAATGAAGGAAAAAGGTAAAAGTAAAAAAGCAGGTTAGTATTTCCTCGATAACGAATAATTTTGTTTTGATGATATCAATCAATAACTCACTTTTAATAAAAACACTTTTGCTTATAGAAAGCCAAAGCATAAGATTTAAAGTTATTTAGTTTTCTTTAAATAATAGACGGATCAGACACTTGACGAAAGTTCACAAATTTTTTATTCATATTTATGTACACAGGTCGATAAAAGGGCTGAACATTTTCATTAAAAAGTAATTTATAGGTTACAAGATTTGGAATGACTTCTTATTTACGCCATAATTACTTCTAAAATTTTTTTTACGTTTTAACAGACCAGGAAGAGGAAAAGTAAAATTTGCATTATTCCTCTAAATGTCAAAACTCAATTTTTTTTTGAGATTCCTACGTGAAAATTAATTATAACTGCGAAATGTAACCTTTTAAAAAAATATAACTTTTTTTATAACTATGAAATATAACCTTTTAATTTTTTTTCTAATAATATATATTTATAGTTATATTAAATTTTATGCAAAATATAGATAGATAGAAAATATTATGTAGTTGCAGGACAATGTACGATTTTGAACTCATTTTATTTGGCAAGTACAGAATACCGAAAAAATATTGTAGTTGCAAATAGCACTCGTATTAATTATCTTTTTGTTATATATCAAACAGATTTAAACTTACTGAATTTAATTTCGTTCATCCAGCAAATTTCTGAATTTCTGTTATTAGAAGAAATACAATCCTTTTAAAGGTAAAATTTAAGGAAAGAATAAATCAGTGTCTGAAATCATTCCTATAGATTTGAACAAAATACTTTCAAATATCGTTAAGAAAATCTAATTAAAATTTTAGGGTATTATACTAAAGATTTTTCCCACCTTTAATACTAATGACTATCTGCTATAAAATTTTACAATAATATATCGTCTGATTGATAAAAACGTCATCTACCTTCGGTTGCCCTAAAGTAAAAATGGTTATTAACGCCATTTTTGTTTTGATGACATGACATTATACTTGTTTTGGTAACTGTGGATTAGAGGTTGAACAACAGTTACCCCTTTAGCTCCCTACATATTTCGGTCAAGTATGAATTGCAATTCGAATATTTCGCACACCTACGCATAAGTAAACTAGCGGTGGCTAATTATAAATCATAATAACGGAATAATTTCATTATGGAAATACAACGAAATGTCCCGATTAGGATAACTAGCAATTATTAATTAGTAATTAAACGACTAAATCGAAATGATATTAAACATTTGAAGGAATGTTTCCGATATAAATGAGCACAAAAATTGTAACACTCGCGTTACATATTCCGGAATGAGACGAAAAGTCTATTTTAAAAGTTGTTATGTCACCGTTAAGAAGTTACACCATATTAGTTTGTAAAATACTTTCTAGTAACGATTTTTAGTCCTTATATCGATCAAACATCTCGACAAACGTCTAATCTAAGTATTATAATTGAAATAAAGTAGTCTTTAATATTTGATTTCCATTACCAGTAATTGATTACTACAGACAATTTGTTTTATATTAGGAAGCGAACATTTGTCGTACTGAAGAAAGTAGTAACACAGTTGTCTTTTTTGTAGTTGTTGTTTTGTTGCACAGTTGTTTTGTTTGCCAACGATCCGATTTATACCTGCGCCTATAGATGTTTCACATCAAAAATAAAGTATTACGAATTTCTTAGAGAAAATGGTGACTTTGTTTAATAAACATTTCTTTACAATTAATACAAAAATAATAAAGCACAGATTATGTGTACCGTAGTAAACAACAGCGTCGAACTGAGTGAGGAGGGGGACGCGTAGTGGGTTGCGCATGGCGACACGTCGCCATACCGTACATTCTACTACATATAGACTATATATACACCTTAGTATAGCGTGGCGATCCGTCGCCACGGCAAGCGTCGCCACGCCAACGATCCGGTTTATACCTGCGCCTATAGATGTTTCACATCAATAATTGTTACACTGAAAAATGTAGCGATAAGTTTTCTTTTTTTTTAAATATGTTTAAGCCTTTTATTGCAAATATCACAAGAATATAAAGCAATGTGTTTTTATAAAATAGCAGATTTACTGAGCTCCACCCCCTCCTACTAACTCCCGCTAATTTCCAATATTTTTTTTTGATACCTCTAAATAATTTTGAAAAAAAATTACATTATTTATGTGTTTGTGTTACCTGCCTAATGCGTGAATTACAAAGTGTGCTTCAAAAAGTAAACATTCTTTACATATTTTATCACTTTGCGATAATTAATTTTGTCAATGCGTAAGGAGGTCAATGTGTAAAAAAATAGATAACGTTTCTGCACTGCAAGTTATTTATTTCTTTTCAAATTTTCCATATAAAATAAACTAACCCGTTTTTTTATTGACTTAAATATTACTCCTAATCCTTAATACGAAGCGTCAGACGCCATTATGTTACTTAATGGCAATTGTGCTAGACTACGCATTTACCAAGAAAAAAAAACGCTTATTTTCTTTAATATATCTGGTCATAAATTTAAAATATAATTGTTCATTTAGAATCCATTTAAACTCAGTCGATTTCGACGATAAGTACTAAAGTACATACTCAGTACTAAAGTACATACTCAGTTTGTCTGAAGAATATTCAGATTGAAACTAATTTGGATAAAACCCAAGTTTGTAGTACACCCTATTTGAACCAAACTATAATGCTTCCTATAAATACACGTATAGAAAGATCAACGAGACTTACAGATTTATACCAGTTCCAAACTTAAGCAGAAACTGCAATTGTTAAAAAAAATTTATTATTTAATTTAATTAAAATTAATTTGTTGACACGTACTGTCTACATATAAATAGCTCTCAAACATTTCAAAATACAGAGCTCCATTTGAACTAAATAAATATAATTGTCTGTAAATATAATTATTCTGTAATGTAATTTAATACATATACCCAACCTTCCAAAATCGCAGAGTTTTCGCAATCAGAATTTCTCGAACATTAATAGCTATCTTAGATTCGCTCCGGTCTACAAGCTATGCACCATTTCACAATTGGATAACGGGTGTAAATTCAAGCATCGCCGCCCAACTAGTGGAATGTGTCAGAACCGACTAACTTCCGGTAGCTGTCAACATTTCTTGCAAACACCCTTGACTTTGTATGAGTTCGATACTGCAGTTTATGTACGTATAAATTTGTCGTCTATTTGTTGCCATGTCGTGCTGTGCTGTTGTTTAGTGTCATACCATATGACGAGGTCGTATATTTGTCCCTCATAATTAGCACATTTTAATGAAACTATAATTAAATTTTTAAAAGGTTTACGTATTATTGATGCCAAGAAAGGTCGGAACGTACGCGAATAAATGGCTCCAGATTTCATCACACATTTTAGAAATATAATAAAAATTACTAGAGTTTATTAAATGTGTAAAGCTCAATACGTATTTATTTACATCAGTTTTATGAAAATTTAAAGTGCAATATATAAATATTTCTTGAGATTAATTTGAAGCTGTTCTTTAAAATAGAAACAATGTTTTTTTTTTACATTTTTAGGCAGAGTATGAGCCTGTATATTCCACAAACTTTTGGCTTTTTAATGACATTAGATTTACATGCTCTGGCAAATATGTCTTCATAGAAATTGACGAATGATTTCCTGCGGTTAAGAAAAGTCTGTAAATGGTATTGGACCAGAGGTCTCCTTACTTTTCTGTCTCGTGGACTGCTTGCCACGTATTTCGGCTTTAGGCATATACCCCGCTGCACTTTTTTTAGACTTGCAAATTCTTTGCTCAGATTATTCCATTCATGGAATTTTTTTTCGTAGACCATTTGCCATGTTTTTCGGTAGACTCCCCGCTGACCATATTTAGGACATAAATATTTGTCTCGTGGACCACTTGTCATGGTTTTCACTTTTGGATAAACCACTTTCTGATATTTTTTTAGACATTTCCTGAGATTATTGTTTTAAGTAAACTACATTTTTTTCAATCTGCTTTCTTTATTTTGATAAAACGACGCACAATAATATTATTTTGACACTGAAATGAAACTTTATCACTCGATCGCTAGTACATAAAATGTTAAGAGGCATGCACTTTCAATAGAGCCTGCAGTTTATTAATTTTAACTTTGTTTTCCGAACACTCATGGAATTTTTTGCTGAAAAATTGTCCTGTGTAAAAATGATTCCACATATAATGTAAAGCGAATTATTTCATAAATTTACTTAAAATGTTTATTAAATTTATTTAAAACATGGCAATATTTAAACACATATAACAAAAGACGAGACAAATATAAAAATTCACAAAAATTTAGGAGCTTTGTAAGAAAGGAAAAAAAACAAATTAAACGAGTTTATACTGCAAAATGTATCTTTGTTAACTCTGGAATACTACGACCCACCACGGAATACATAGTTATATCTCAGTAAATATTTAAATTCATGTAATTAACCAAGGTAATTCATCGTTTCTGTAGTTTATTTGCAATATTAATTTGAACAACACTAATTAAGCTTCAAATCAAAGTATATATTTATCACCTTAGTTACCAAAAAATAACGCAACCTTTAATTTATGTATATATTAATAACTTCATTATATATATTTGAAAGTATAAATAAAACAAATTCCTTCGCCGTGTTTTTCTCTGTGTGTGTACTCAGAAAAAAACTAAATATATTTCATTCCGATCTACATTTTTGATGGTATGAATTTCCTTTATTTGTTTAGTTTTTTGACTATTTTTCCATATTCTCCTCAGCTTGTCCATAGCAGATCAAGCAGTAATCGTCAAATGCGTTTTGATTTCATCAGTATATACACCCTTATTAGAAATTAAGGCCTCCAATTCGCTATTCGTGTGACCCTGGCGAGTCACCATTAGCACGGTCAACAAACAACATCTTTGTCTTATTGCTATTAATTTTCAATCCGAGTTTCTGGCTAATGCTTTCCAGCCTTGAATTTTCACGGTCAGCGGTAAATTTTCTTATGTTGAATACTAATATGATGTGACGTCATTCGCATATCAAATATTTTAAATTATTAAGCTACCGATCGTAATTCCTTCCGTCCTATTCTAGAGGGCTAATTTTGCTGTAAGCTTAGTGTATAGGTTAAATAGAAGCCATAAGATCACACATTCTTGGCGAACTGACATATCGGTGTGGAAGTGATTCCAAAATAGTTCATTTTATTCTGACTCAGGTTGTTCCTTATATTTATAAATGAAAATCTGCGAAAAGCCGATAACAAAGGGTGGAGGGGGCAATGTTAAAAGTAATAAAATATGCTTAAAAATAAATTTAATAAGCATTGATTTTGTTGTTTAATATGAATATAAAAGACGTCGATTTTTGAAGGACATTTGAAATAGTAACGGCAGTATATAAGAAATACAATTGTGAAATTTAAATATCTTATTTCAGGATTCCTACCTTGAAAAGAAAAAAAATGGAATACTTATAAAATTACACCCGTGTCCGTTAGTCATACTCGTAGGTTTTTTTATGAGAAAGTGGGTTAACCCGCCTATATTCAAAAAGTTCACATATGTTTGAATGCTAACATGTAAGTGGATTCACTTACATGATTGCATTCAAAAAATATTTAGGCTGAAAATTTTAGAGCAAGCAAAAATAACTTAATTTTATTTTATTTATTTTTTGTCTGCGACATCCATTAAAATATCGGAATAAATTTCTGTAATTTAAAAGTTAAAATGACGTATTAATATTTATAAACGGTTTAATGAAAATTGTATAGAAATTAACACGTTTATATAAACCTTATTTTGTACGGATCTTCGTAGTATAAAAGTTATGAAATATTTTTTTACAAATATCATTAACTATTTAATATAAAATAGCCGCGAACTAGATTCGTTCGCGGCTAATAACGAAATTTGAACGAAATGTTAAAAAATTCAAGAAAACTAATTTTATGTCAGTAATTGTTGGCTCGAATAAAAATATACATATTTGCGAACTGAAACATAATAAACATATTTGTACATACAAAAAATTTAAATCCTAAAAATTTATCTCATCTTAAATTTTGGTAATCTTTGTAAAAATATTTTAGCCAGTGGGTTTATTGATCCGTAAACTTGTATATTTTTTCAATTAAGATTTACGGAATTACAATTAATTTTAAAAGTGCAACGACTATAACCAATTTTCTTTAATAAAATTTTCTTTAATAATTGTAGCTTACCAATTCTCGATTCATAAAATCAGATAAAACGGAGAAACAATTATGTACCCAGGGATAGTGAAATTGTTAGCAAACTGATAAGAGTAGGAAATAAATATACTTATTTGTTTCGTTAAGTATAAATTATATTACTTGAAAGTGTCATACAGTTGTATAAAGTGTCCCACGAAAACAACAAAGTCTGGGGCTAAGTTCTACTAAAAATAATTGAGCTAAGTGATACAGATAACTGGGAAAAATATATTTTTGCGATATTTTTCTTCAATACAATCGTCCGGAAAAAAATTATTTAAATCATCTCTAAGTTATTCAAATATATCCAGCGCAGAAAGCTCCATTAAAATGTGTAAACTTCGGCAAGTGGCAATTCCAAATTAACGCTGCCGACATCCGGAGCTTTAAAAGCCCGACGTAAAATAATTTCGAGAAAAAACAAATATAAGGAACAATTTTCGAAGTGAAATCTGGCCACTAAAATCAGAGAAATAATTTTTATGGACAAATATTAATAATCATGTTTCACTCCATTTGTCCAATATAATGGTGTTACAAGGACTTTTCGTTATATATGCGATATTATTATCTAAATAGTAAAGGAACAGACTTACAAATAAGTAAAGTCGTGGTATTATATAGTCATAAAAATGTCATCATTTGTCAGACTTACTTTTAGATGTTATTCTTTCTGAATACTCTATTTGAAATCGAATATGTTACGTCTCATAATACTGACACCTGAAGAAATACAACAAAATATATTGCAAAAATTATGGTTTGTACGTTAAATTGAACATAATATTACGATCTTTATCGTTTATACATTAAATATTATTTAAAGTATTTCACAAAGTATCATTACTATCACTGTTTAGATAAATAGAAGTCATATATGAAGGTAGCCCTAGTTCTATTATTCGCAAAATTACACGTTTGAAATGTAGTAAACTTAGTGAAAGAGTCACTTGATGTTTTATAGAGGACAGTTTCCTTCTAGCCGAACAGCAACATATAAAAATGAAAAAGTTTACTTTTAAGATTCCGTGAAAGAATATTGAGTTTATTCTACTCATATGAGGAAAGAATTGTCTATGAACATGCATATGATGGCCACGATATTCAAATGGGTTGCTCGTTTATAACTTTTTTCTTTAATATTACTTTTTTAAATTGACTGCTTTTTTTCTGGGGCTGGTAGTTTTGCAACGACGACATTAACGACAACTTTTCTAGAACTCCCACTACAACGGCTCCTTAGGTAGCTGCGCACACTTAAATATTTCTGGACAACACAGTTCTTAAGAAAGTTTTTTATAGTTTCTTCAACAAAATTCTTAAAATATTTTAAATATAATTCTCAAAAATTATACGTATATTATTCTTTTCTACATTTTAAAAGCCTTTCCACTTTCTCTTTCAGTTTTCAATTCTTAAATTTTTCAATTCAGCGGCATGTAATAATTGAAAGAGACAGTTAGAAAGATACCAATTTTCTTTTTACAATTATATTATATTTATTAATTAAATTATATTAATTTTAGAAATAAAGAATTTTGAAGATAAAATAGCATAAAAATATTTTCGATCCTCCGTATACATGCGTCTCTCAAGTTAAATTATTCTATACATATAATAAAATTGTAAGAGAAATAATTACATACATGGAAATTTTTTTAAAAAGAATGATGAATTTGGAATATATGATGATAGTAAGATTAATGACAATAGAAGCTAGTAACGCTACTTTTTGCATTTTTGTCTGTCTCTCTCTGTGCTAATTTTGTTCCTTAGTCACAGAAATTTGCTCCACGGATTTTGAGGAAATTTGGAATGGTAGCAGTTTGTACTCTCGAGCAACTTATTTACGCCATCTATTAGCGTAGCAGTACTAGTATCGTAATGTCCACCATCCACATTTGAGAGAGAAAAAAATTTAAAAACCCCTTATTTTATACCAAATTTCACGAAAAGGAAATCGCGTCGACAAGGCTATAAGGAGATGTAAGTGTATTTTATATCCGCACTTGGGAAAATATTAGCGAAATTAAATTGAGTTTTGACCGCGTAATGTGTCATTTTGTAAATTTAAATCCATACAATTTTCGAGAATTTGTTTCATTTATTTAAAGTTATACAAAACTAAAATTGACAAAGACATATTAACTTTAAGAGCAAAATATTACCTTTAGGTAATTAAGGTATACTAGCAATAATTATGTAATTAAGTAAAACATCCGGATGAGTATTTTTATTATTGTGTGTCGACATTTTTTAATACTCTCTTATTTCCGTTTAATTTGTCGATTTTAAATTATTTGCAATCTTTTACAAATATTTCTGCGTTTTATTCTCCATAGACATGTTCAAAGTAATAATTTTCTATTATTTTGCTTCTACGGTTAGCAATATATCATTAACGTCTTAAACATATTCTATGTTTATTATTCAAATATTGCTTCTAGTATTTTATAATATTACTATCTTTCTCCGATTTCGTCACATGAACTTTATTTTCAAAGT
The DNA here is from genome assembly GCA_039881145.1 of Druceiella hillmani. Lineage (NCBI taxonomy): Eukaryota > Metazoa > Arthropoda > Insecta > Lepidoptera > Hepialidae > Druceiella > Druceiella hillmani. Next base: position 255,762 of record JAYKKI010000110.1, on the reverse strand, counting down.
ATTGAATGGAAATTTAAAAACATTTCTGTAAAAAAACATTCTCTCTGAAACGAATCATATTAATTTTACAAAATTATATTGATATGAATTGAATTATATATTTTATACTGATATGAAATGAATTATATTCATTTTCATTTTTGTTTTGATTACTTGAAATATATTTTGATGGTCAAACAGTTAAATGTTAATTTATCAAATCAAAACTAGAAAAAAATAATAAATTTGAGATTGGAAAGGAAATTCTGCTCCCAACTTGACAATTGCACCAATATTGAAAAACTTACCGATAAAAATAATATTAATGTAATGCAGTGATTTAACGAATGTGAAAAAAGAAGAAACAATAAAATATTAAGAAATTTGTATGAAAAGAACATGCTACATCACCAAAAAAAAAAAGAAAATGCTACATTTACTTCTTTACTCAGTAATATAAATTTGTTTTTTTTTTCTTGCATGAAAAAAAAACAAATTTATTTTACTGAGTAAAGAAGTAAAAATAGTTAAGAAGGAGAAAGCTGGAAATACGCTCCGTTAAATTCGAATCAAATGGCTCCTCCTTTTCATTTTCATAAAGAGAACCCAAATCCTCTTAATTAAAAGCTTATACAATACGCTTTCTACACAGCATCTTAACAGTTTTAGTGCACTAAGAAAATTTTATTAAATTTTAATGACTGAAAGTTGTATATTTTGAGCTTCAAACTTATGTATTTCCATTTAAATAAAACCTTTGAGTAACTTTTGTTCAAATTTCGTCTTTAGCAAGATATATTTCCAGACTACATTTCCAAAACTCCTTTATATAGAATCCTGCTAAAATAAATTTAGATTCCTTATAATTTCTTTTTAATTTTCAATCACCGTCATACAAAATTAGAAAGAAATTTAATTCGTCCATTATTCATTTTACAACAAAAGATCCCCTGATATTTCTATATTTCGTTTAATTTTAAGATCCCAACTGCTATTTACGAATTTTGTTTAATGAAGTCAGCTCGCCCTAAAAAAATTAAATTTGTTTTATTGTCTTTTTAACTTTGTATAGAGCAGATAGGTCGTAATATATGTCGAGTAGGAAACATACAAATGAATTAATTTTTCCAGTTTTACAGACTTCTTAATAGAAAATTCTTCCTAAGATATGATTTAATGTTATTTATACTTTTATTGTAAGAAAGCTATCAGGCCATATCTAATACGTCTTACGTATACACATCACGTACCATATCCATTGTGAGTACTCTTACTGTGAGTAATCTCAGACAATTGCTACAGTTTTTCTATAATCTTCTAATCTGTTTTTAAGATTTCTGGCTCAGTAGTTTTGGAAATAAGTGCAAAAATGCATCATTTTCGCATACTTTTTGGAATATCTGTTTCAATATGCAATATTAATTAAAAAAAATATTTTTATATTGCTCCTAACAAGCTTTTAAAATTATACTACATATGACATACAATTATTTTTTGATACTTTACCCCCTTTGTAATTGTTGTATGCATATTTCCAAAAAGGTGGCTAGTGCAAAACACTGGGTTAGTAAGATGTATCCGTAGGCCAAACGTAAAGTTTTTACATCTCCTTTTTAAATAATATCTTCTGCGAATAGAGAAAAATGTAATATTGCCTACTATTTTTTTCACATGCATGAAATATTGTGAATATTTCGAAAACTATGATATCTAAAATTATAACCATATTTTTCCTACAAATTTTTGTCGGGTCTATAAAACCCCACATTTTTTCAAAATGTTTACTATGGAATTGTTTCAGAAATGAGGAATAAAATTTATTTTGTATGTTTTTCAGTGTATCTCCAAAGATTTAGTACCTTAAATTTTAAAAACATTTTGGAAAATCATGTAACTAGCCCTTTCAAAGAACCCCGCATTAAATAAGGTACTAAAAATTTATTCTAACATGTACTCGTCCAAAATTTCCAAACGAATATTTTTAGTTTTTAGCTATTGAGATAAACGTTACATAATATGTTTTATTATTAAGTCAGATTTCAAGTTTCCACGTCAAATCTGTCCCACGTCGATCACGGCCTTTTTCTTTAGAAAAACTGCTATGACCGACATAGGAACAAATAAATAAATAATCTCGTAAGGATCCTGTTTTTGGTTTTGAGATGGGAGACGCTAAACTATAAGAAGTGTTTTTTCACTTTAAATCAGAGCCGATAAAAACTTAATTTTTAAAGTTTCTTGAAATTTTTGTCATCATTTTCATGTTAAAAGATCCGTTTCTAAATCACAGTTTTCATGACATCCTATACCGCTTTCAACTTATATTTGAAAATACTTCATAATTTCTCAAAATAACTAAGTCTGTAAAACCCAGAGTAAAAAAACAACGACACGGCAGGATAAAGCTATAGTAACAATACATAAAATTGTTTCTAACCATATTATAAGATCGATATGAAGTCCAGCGCGATCAGAGGAAATACTCCCAACGACCGGAAATCAATCCGTTCTGGTACATTTGGCAAGCAGGAAAACGATACTTAACTTCAATTACTATCACGTCCTCTGTCCTACTAATGTACAATACTTCACATATGAAATGGAGTGACTCAAGTACATATATCAGTTTAACGGGAATTGATTCTTAAAAACTTGCACGACATTATGCAAAACATTTCCTATATGATTTAATAAACAATTCCACTTGTTTTATTTAAATTATTTCAACACCCCTTTCCCAAATATGAGTCCAGAATTTACATAAAACTGTAAATAATTCATATAGTAACAAAATAAAAAGTCAAAATAAATTTCTTTTCAGAACTTGACAATACTTCAATTATAGCAAGTTGGGAGGCTACTTGAACGTAAGTAAACATAAAACTTATATTTATAAAAAATAGAAAAAAGATGTTAGAAATACCCCATTTACATAATTCAAAAATGATTTCAGAAAATGAGTGATACAGGTGGCTACATTTAGTTTAAAATTACAGACATGCCATGATTTTTATGTATAAGTATACTGCTATTTTATTTTTTTTATATTTTGAAAAAAAAAACAATTATATTTGAGTTAACTCTACCGGAGTTCATTCAGAGTAAAGATATAGAAAATGGAAAAAGTGAGCCTAGGTCAGGAAACACACCTATTTTTATGTGTTTCTTAGGTTTAATGAGACAAAACTAAGAGCGACATAAATTTGCTTTTTTGCACAGTCAAGATACATATTTAATCACATTTACGATCGATCCCCAACATGTGTGTTTAAAAATATTGGTCAATTTTCCATTATTAAAATATGTCAAAGAATTTAAAAAAAATTGTTGGACAAGGCAGCACGCCGATTTTGAAGTGTCTCAAACATGATTTTTTGAGTAATATTGTAATATTCAAACATTATATTTTTTTAAAAGTAGATTTAATAATTTGTTTTAATATTGAATATTTTGTCTGACTAATCGTTACCATTTGCCCTCGGAACAATAATTAGATTCAATGTCATTTTAAAAGTTAATAAAAATTTTAAAAGTTTATAAATAATTTAAATTTCCATTCAATAACAAAAAAAAGTTTTGTTTTGTATTTTATTATACAAATCATGGGGCATAAGCCATTTATATCATTTTAAAGCTTAATTTTTATATTAGTCTAGGTTTATAATACGTTCATGCTTAAGTCGTTTACGTCAAATTGTTATAAAATAATTGGTGAACAATTAATGTTCTGCTATATAACACGAAACAAAGAGAACAAAATCAGAGCGTCAATCACTCTTTAATAAATTATTAATTTCTTTTTCATTTTCACAAACAACTTCTCCTACGCGCGTGTTTCTCCCCATACATATTAATAAATAATTGTTTAATATTGTCAATCCACCCTAAATTAAATATTTGTGGCATTATGAGACCAAACCAATTTTGGATGTATATGTATGCTTATATATTACACTTCTATTTAAAATATTTACTTAATTTAAAATCAATTAGATGTGCCATATTCAACTTTATTGAGGTACATGTTAAAAAACTTGTCAATTACGAGTATGGCTTGCACAACGAGGGTTCTGTATATTATTTGAAGAGAAATTAGTTTATTTGTCATTAGTCACGATTAATGTCGAATTACTAGGCCATAAATATTTAATAATACCTAATATAAGTTAGTAGGAGGAATATATTATTATCGAGAATCAGTTATTATTTGATTTTGAATTCTAGAGTTTCAGACGAAAGGGGGTGGAATATATTTTCCAACGTATCTCTGAAGATGTACTACTAAAAATGATACAAAAATGTAGGAAAGTTTATAAGAAGCCTTTTCCAAATTATACCCTACACTATATAGTGTAGGGTACAATTTAGATGGAGAATAATATTTTATTTTATTCCTATGATTAATTTACTTTTGAGAATCTTGAGTAATGAATAACAATAAAATCAACTCCAAATATATTCAATATTAAGAATTACTGAATTATAACTTGGGAAGAATGAATATAAAACATTTTAATGCTATAAGTATCCCTTTTTCCCAACAATTTTTGCAGACCATTCCATTTATAATTTTAGATCCAAGTTAGTAATGCACCATTTTCGCACAAAAATAACACGGAAAATATTCCTACTTTTACCGTGTGTGAATTTATGAAAATTAATTCATGAATTTCGAACAAATCACATTATTTAAAGCGAATATATTCTCGAGGCAGATTGTGGAAAATTTACAATATTTAAATGCTGTTTGTTAACAAAACCAAAGATCCATTGCAACTACAAAAAATTAAAAGCTCTTCATAATACGAAACACATACTTAAGATTTTAGGATAACTTTGTGTTAGACATACTTTAGGATAACAGTCATCGTTATACAAATTTTTTTGGAAATTATTAATAGCAGTAGGGGCATAATTTATTTGAATTACATTTTCTCTTCATTACTTTTCTTTCTACTTGTATTATATTCTCTTAAAGCTTGAATCATGTCATAAATATGAAAATAAATCGATTCCGAATTCCATTTTCAGAAAATATCTCTTTTGCCAATTACACTTCATAGACACCGTTTAAATGTTACAATTCAGTTGTTATTTACTTCGATATTAGAAACGTTTTTCAGATCGAATTATGAGCATGGCAGTGAAAACTAAAGCTAAACAATTCACCTTGCGTGATTTAGGAGCAAAGAATAAGAGTCGTATTTTGAAAAATAGAACATTTCAGATATTGATTTTAATGCTTTGTTTATTACCTAAAGAATAACTTGTTTTAAGTGTAGAACGGAAGAAAATTTTCTAAAATAACTTTTATAAAATTCTGTAAAATAATTAAAAACCAAATAAACATAAACTTCTGAAATCAGTTTACTTCTTTCTTACCTAAACAGCAAACTAGAAATGTTACACTTTAATATTTTTATTTCGGATTATTCCTATTGGACATTTCAAGCGACCGTTAGTTGAAACGACACGTCCCCTCGTGTCAATTTAAGTTTATAAATTTTACTTTGATACAAAATAGCACCTATATATATAAAATATGAAAAAAACATTATTATAATTATATCCATCTACCGATTAATATATCCATCTACTAATGCATACCACCTTTGTTACGTAATGATTATTGTAAACAAAATGTGGAAATATTACTTTTTTCTATAATTTTTATTTCAATAAAGTATAATATATATATATAATATATATATATATATATATATATATATATATATATATATATATATATATATATATATATATAAAGAATATTTATTTATATTATAATAATATAATATTTATCGCTCTATCTCTCTTCCACATAGTTTCCATATTATTTTGAAACGGAGCGGCGTGATAAAGCGTGAGGAATTGTTTCGAGATAGTTCATACATTATTACGTATCATATAACACTATGGTTTTGTTTTTGACGTGTACATGGAAATAAATTATACGAACACGCAGTGTATATACCGTATTTCATTTGTTATACCGTTTTCCATCGTCATGACACAGTTAAATTTTTTGTTTGCCCTGTTTTTCCTTGAAATAGAAGAATGAAGTTTGTGCTTATTTTGTATTCTTCTGTAGGCACAATCGACTAAGAAAATATACGTAGTTAGATTGTGTATAAGACTGATATGTTTATAGCATGGGTTTTCTGATTCCGAATAAACTAATTATCTAATATTTTTATCGACAACAGTAAATTAATTTCTTCCTCTCACTAACGTTCGTAAAATAATTTGATTGTCTCACGTAACACCTAGTAAGTAAGATTGTTGCTTGCATTTAAATTAAACAATAATCTTGTTCCTTATTTACTTAGTGAATTTTATTAATGAAAATGTTATATTGAAAAAAAATGAAAGTCGTCTAATAAAACAGTTATAAATTATTTACGATAATACAATTTTCTTCGAAAAAAGGCCTCTAAAAGCATTAGATTCACTCCTGTCTTTTTATTTTCGTGAATATCTGGGAGGTCTTTTTTGGGGTGAACCAAAATGTTGTTTATAATTTAAGAACTCAATTTAAAGTAAGAATCAAAAAAACCTAAATCAAAAATTTTCATTACAACGTTGGTATTGTTTTTAACAATAACAACGTTGATTTGATTAATTTTCTCTAGTTAGTCGATTACGAAAAATACTCGATGCCCCTTGATTGGCACTCTTTTTTAACTTTTCTAGCTCAAGTAAATAATCTAAATTAATTCTGAAGAATGGGCAATAATTCCGTAATATAAATCGTCTTTATTTGAAACCTCAGTACGTTGCTTGCAAAGTTTAATGATTTACAAAAATAACTGAATTTTCCTGAATCAAGGTTTTACAAAAAAGTCGACGACATATTTTTAAATACCTTTTATATTACATGACAACAATGCGCGGTCCAAACTTTTCATCATATCAATGTAGCAATTTTTATTCATTTTGATGAATAATTTTAAAAACAAAAATAAATTACAGAAGTTTAATACGAGAAATGCTATCAAAATTTGTCTAAAGTAATATAAAACGATGCTAGATGAGACGTTGACTAAAGAGAACAGCCTGTTTTTATAAATAGTTTAATAGGAAGATTATGTGGTTTATAATGTTAAAACTCTTCTTCTTCTTGAAATAGTTCCTCTTTGCTGGGGCAATGCCTCACGTCGTATTCGAATTTCGTTCTTCGAAATAATATCGAATGCAGCATTTCGGTGATCTTCATCATACTTTTCTAACACTTCGTGACAGCAGTCTACGCGACGGTATTTTAGACCTTCGGAAAAATCATCATCTATCATCCCAAAATTTCCTGACGCTTAAATATGTATGTAGAATTTCCCGTCCTTCACACATGTTAATTTCTAAATTTGCTTGAGTCTGCCGTAGATATTTCTCATGAGTAGCACAGCATTTACAGATTCTTCAGTGGTCGCTGTTGACAGATGTCACTCACGCAGATCATTCCTGAGACTGGTGGGATTTTGAACTCAATAACCAATTTTTAAACAGAAGCGCAAGATGGAGCTTCATAATAAAATACGATTAGAAGTCAATTGTAGCTCTATTATTTACATAATGAAAGTCGTAAGAAATTATTCAAGATTTTTATAGTTTAGTTTCAAAAATATTCTCAATAAATTTATGTATTTATTTATTTAGTTTCTTTGACATGCAGAAAAAATCACTTGAAAACATTATTGCTACATTAGTAATCTTTCTGCACCAATCAAAATCTCTGGTGTAAAATACGTTAAATCAATCTCCGTCACAGAAATAGCATTAAGAAATGAAGTTAAACCTTTCTGAAATATATAATTTAATTCCAACTAAGTAATAAAATGTCGTGTAAAAAATAGTCAATGTTTTATTATACAGTTGATTTTCTGCAACTAAGTAACGAAACTAGCTTTGCTTTTTATTTACTTTTAAGCCTTCGTAATATACATTATAGCTAATTCCTTGGTTAGGTTAAAATCGTTTGGAAAAACACACTTTTTCCAGCGTTTAGTTTTTCGTCAGAAGTCGATTCCTTATCTGGTTTGTAAAATGTCGATTAGTTATAAGCAAGTATTTAGCTACTCTTTATTTTAACAAAACGTATATGAAACTACCCTTGTTTTCTATATTATTATTTTTTTCAATGTTTTTGCGAATGTCTAAATATCTCTTTTTTTACCATTTAATCAATCATTTTTTTAAATACTACCGGTTAATGTGGGTCCAAGTAAGCGACATGAATTAATAAAAAAAATATAAGAAAATATTTACAAAAATGTATCAAAATATTATCTGAAATTTGAAACTTCGTTGACTCAGCCAGCCTTAAACAAGTTTTTGTAACAATAAATCAGGTGTAAAACAATGAACCGTAACGCAATTTGTAAATAGTAGTCCTGAATCAAAATAGTTTTTCCCAATTTTTCAGTTGGATTAGGATCCAAAATATTTTAAAGCCTTAAACTTATTTCTAAATACATATATGTCTTAACAAAAGGTTTTATTAATATTTTTTCTGAGAATAATTTTTTCAAATATTTCGATTTTTTACGTACTCATAATGTTTCCAATTATATCATAGCAACTTGTTACTTGTTAATAAATAGAATTTTGTTTTCCATTGTATTCTTATTTCATTATCTTTTGATGAACTGTAAACTTTTCATATTTGCATTAAACTCTAAAGATTTCGAAATTCAAATTTCTTTTGTAACTTAAAATCCGTTGATTTTAATGGAATTTTCATCGAACTGAATATGATTTAATAAAGAAAAAAGAGAAAATGTAACTGCAACAAAAATAATATTTAAACTCTTTCTATCTCGAATACAAAGTCTGTTCTATATTACAAAGCCGAGGTACGTGTACGGTTCGATGAATACATTTCATATAAGGTGAAAACATCAATACAACGATTTGAGACGTGACTTGAAATCCCAAATTTACATACCATATCCAGATCTTTTTGTGTATCAGGCCAAACATTACCCTGTTTATTTAGTACAAATGTTTTTGTAAAGTTTGTAATATTATCAGTCTATTTTTGAGAATAAACAAGAATAGTATAAAGTTGTTTATAATATAATGATAGTATAAAGTAGTTATTCAAAAAAGTTTTATTTACACAAAAACTGAAAATATTTCTTAAAGTTTTTTTCGCCACATTATATTCAAAATACGTCAATATAAGGTTTTAAAAAAATTAATAGCATTAAATTGAAGTCATTTAATATAAATATTTTAAATATTATTTTGATTCTGTCTGAAAATAGAAATACGGATAATAATTTAGCACTGATATTAAAAATACATTCCGTCATAAAGTGCGATCTGTTAAAACGTTAATTTACTTTAACTGAAAAAGAAGTCTTTGATATTAAAGTAATTATACTAAGCAGAATTGGCAAAAAATTACAAAGTAAATAATTTTTGTGTATTTCTAAAATTAAATGGAAATAACAAATGAGAACTCTTTGCAATCGTAACTACATATATATTAAATCAAATATCTCTGGAAAGTGATGAAACTCATGAAAAAAAAACAGATGAATAAACCCAATTTGTTTCTTTGGCCAAGATACAGATTTAATTAAGGTATCGTTCTACATAATAACTTGTAACTTTTTAAGAGTTAAACGATATTAAGTCCTGGCAACACTTTTACCAGAAATTATTTTAAGTTGTTTTTGTAGGTTTCCCTTTGGGTTGCTCACTCGCAAACATTCCGATTTTACTTCTTCCATTCGGGTTACTCTCTGCTCGCAGATGTTTCAGTTGTACCATTTCTACTCGACACGCGTCGCTCTGCTGACGCGTGTCAAGTAGAAATGAGCCCACGCTCACCGACTCCAGCCCACGCCGCTACCGCCGCTATGTACTCGTTATACCTACAAGACGCTCCTTGGCAGCGTGGAGGCAGTCTTGTTCCATTATTTTGTATAAATGTCACATAAGCTAAAATATAAGCTTACAAACCATATTTCTAGGCCTTCGGGAAATTATTTTACGTCCACAGGAAATTCCATAAATACAAATTTTCACAAATCGTTTTTTTTAATTGCCACATTATTTATGCGCTACCTTTAGCCTGCATACAATATTTGCGCTTTCTAGGAAATCAGGAATTACTCTAGAAGTGTCGATGATCATTAAGTGTGTTACGTAATTATTGGATTTTGTATATTAATAAATATAAACTAATTGAGCTAGAAAAACAAAAATTTGCTAGGTTTATTAAATTTGGTAACTAAACTATATTGACAATTTAAATATTATCCAGACCAAAATTTTGAGGATTCAAAATACGACGAATTGCTTTGAGAAAAAGTCTCGCAGTGCCCAGCTCCTCATGGCTTGTCTTTGATGGACACCACCTTGCCCGTAGATTGACGCCTGCAGCTTTTATTATTATAGCCTTACATAATATCATCCGTTGTCACAATTACAATGTTTGAAGAAAGGTATATTGAAAAAAGAATATCAAATTAATTAAATTTAGGAACTCCTCACAGCTTATAGTATTATTTAACCTACCATTGGCAAATATCTGTGACTGCTTTTTTTGTAGTTAAGAAATTTTCATCAACCGCACCTTAAAGACAATATTTTAATAAATATTTTGAACTATGTTAATCATACTTCAGTTTTGTTCTTAGTTGTAAAATAAATCACGCCATTGAATCCAAAAATGACATCAACACATCGATATCGCTACCTCAATATCTCCTCTGTCACGTTTAAATAAAAAAAATTTACATTTCACATGAGAAAATATTCAACTTTTTCTTTTAAGTAAAATTCGAGCAAAAATCGTAAAATTTTCAATAAATACTTTTACAAAAAAATGAGAAATTAATTTTAGAATATGTTTATTTTTTTATTTATTGGTATTAAATAAAAAACAAACACGATATATTCTCTAATGCATTAAAAAGATATTTTAGTAAATTTATTAGGCAATAAAATTTGTATTTAATTTTATTTCTATTTGGAACTGTTCATCAGTTCAAATTCGTTGTTAGAAACTTTAATACGTATACATTTTAAAATATTTTTGGTGACTTTAAAACATTAAGATGTACAAATGAATCGATACAACTATGCGAATGAATTTTCCTGATACTGGTTGAGGTCAATGTGTTCATTACGGCGCTTCCCACGGAAGTAGATTTTCAATTATCCCCACGCTCCTTCGTCCAAATTACATTTTCAGTCCACACCGAAATCCATTCACTTACTTAGCTGACGAAAAGCGGTTTTTCCTCAATTACATATAATCTGTTTAACATGTCTAAAGGGAGTATTGGAAGATTTCATTTTAGAGCTTCCTCAAGTGATTACTTTGCGTGAGGAAATACCAGAAATATGTAATGAATATTTCAATTTTAGTGAATACAAATATTATTTTGTAATTTAATGTTCAGATTTTTTCCTTACTTTAAGAAACGTAAAAAAAAACATTACAAGTTTCATTATGCCAGTTCTCTGTATTATATTTATTTTTATAAGTATATAACGTGACGGAAAAATATTATATGAATATTTTACGAAAAATCAAACTACAAAACAAAACAACCGGGTAAAATCATGAGACCCAATAAGTTATATCGTAATTGTCGGCAATTACTATTATAAAAATTTGACAAATATCCACATAACAAAATATATTTTCACTATATTTGGAATGTATTTTACTATTGTTCCTCGCCAATAATGTTTCTTATTAACAAGCTTTTATTAAGTCGACCTGTTGTATATATCCATGTATGATAATACAATAAAATGATACCAACGGACTGATTCCACGAAACAGATAACAGAACAATGTCCTAACCGTGTTTAAGCTTTTAATTGTTATGTCATCCTGATACTTGGCAATTGTGCATAGTTCTTATGGCAATACAATGAAATGATGCCATCGGACATTGTTCCCTTATCGAGTTCTGTGTCTTGGGATAGAACCCGAGACACAAAACTCGATAAGGGAACAATGTATGCAAACCGTATTTGAGCTCCTAATTTTTTATCATTATGAAACTTGGCAGTTGTGTATAGTTTTGATGACGATACAATAAAATGGTACCATCGCACTGATTCAATGAAAGAGAGCCGGATGTTAAACAATGAACTCGATAACGGAACAATGTATCCTAATCATGGTTGGTCTTCTAATTATTGTATAACCATTAAACTTGTCTATTGTGTGAAGCAACACAATGAAATGGTCCTATCATACTGATTCAATGAAACAGAACAGTAAATCAAAACGCAGAACTGAATAGTTCCAAGCTAATCGGAAATACGTCAGGTAATAGCCCAATAGTTCCATCTCCGCCTGTGCATCAGCACAGGCGGAGATGGAACTATTGGGCTCAGTTGTTCACAGTCCTAGAATAAAAAAGAAACACCTTAACCTAATCAACTATGCTGCTTTGCTAATTTGAAATCATGGAAATTCTTTAATAAAAATATGTCAACATTTATATGTATGTATTTATATGTGTAACATTTATATGTATGTATACATTACACTATTTTAGAGGTACTACCCTAAAAAGCAAAAATAATTAATGAACCTGTTTTCTCTGCGTACACTGTAAGGATTTTAGTTTAAACCATATTTATTATTGAGTATAATATTTGAGTGTGAAATCGAAGGGCGCTTTTTCTTAAAAATAAATGATTTTGTTTCTTAAGTCAATATTATGTGAATAAAAATTTTGAACACTTCAGTACGATTTTAAGAAAAAGCACCCATCGCTTTTACACTCAATTATTATACTCAATGACAAAATTAGAATTACACTAACCTTCTCACAGAGTAGACAGAGAAAATAGATTAGATAATTCTTTTTTGTATTTTTGTGCGATATTTCTAAAAGAGTATTTTCTTCTAGTTTTAATCCTAATAGTTTATCAATGGACATGATTTCGTGTGATTGACTCCAGTTTCGATATTCGTTTCTTCTAATTATTTTTTTTGCCAAGTTATTCAATCATTCCACAAACCTTTCCTTTACTTTGATTCAAATGCAATTTAAGTCCTTGGCCATAAATTGCCATCGAATTTAGGACTAACACGACTGACAAAGATGAACTCATATCCGGAACAAGAATTCTTACATCGCAGAACTTACTTAGGTTTTTCAAGTAATTTAATATTTTGAATGATGCGCCTACTATAAGTATGTACTATAAGTCAATTTGTGCAAAAAAAAGAAATTTGGATTAGAGTTTAGAATACAAAATAGTTTTAAATGTTATAAATGTTCGCATAATTGAGCATAGTGTTCTGATACAACAAAGATAACTAATAAAAAAGAGAACCTGTCCCTCTTTTACGATAGTCGGGAAAGACTTACGACGAATATTTTGTGAATATATAACTTTAATAAATTTTAAAAAAAATAACTCCCTTTTTAAAAATAATATATTTCACCCCACATATCATTTCAGTTCATGACTTTCTCAGTGGCATCACATCGCCTCTGTATTCACTAAGGATTTGACTTCATTCTACCAACTGTCGGATTTTATAAAATTTATTTAAGATTACAACTCCGTAAAATACGCATGAAAAGTTTTCAGAAAGTATAATCGTTCTCTTTGGTCCACATTTTGGCGTGTAACCAAATTTTTCCATAGATATTTTACATATGTTAATGCCACGTTATTTAGAATTCTGTCGCTTATAAAACTTGCCATAAAGTAGCTTCCAATTAATAATTTCTTGAATCGGCTAATTTGTGCTGGTTACATTGACAATTTTTTTTCTAGTAAATGGCCTACATATGTAATGTGGATAGAAACATCATGATGCTATGGTATAACATGTAATACTACATAAACCAGATTTCCAAGTTACGGCATTTGTGTGAAACACTTCATACAAACACAGGAAGTGGTCTCGGTTACCGGAAGTCAGCACGTTTTGACAAATTTGACAATCTAGAAAACGAAGCCTAACTTTATTTTATACCATGCTTACTGTGCGCTTGCGGACCAATGCTTTAGAAGGAAAGTGTAGCGAGTCGAATGGAATGGTGCAGGTTTTCAGGAAAGCATAAGCTTTAGATCAAGAACACTGCGTTACGGCCTATTTTCATTATGTTGCGATCTATATGTGTGTGTATATATATATATATATATATATATATATATATATATATATATATATATATATGTACATGTAATATATATGTACATGTAAATATATGTGTGTGTGTATATATATATAAAACATTTCAAGTGACCCTAAATGACTATATTTCTGTTATAAGAAAACGTCTTAAAAATTTAGGTTTGAATTTAATGTTAGTAAGAGTCGAGCATCGAGTTTATTGAATTTTGTTTCATAATAGTCTGTTAAACCATAAGTTTAATTACATAGTTGAATTGAATATATGAGTGCGTTTCGGGGAAGAAGCTAGAAATTATCTTCCTTAATTAATCATTCCTCCATTACTGACGATCGTGATCCTTAATGATAGATACCGTCTCAGTGTAAATTGATACAAGTTCCTGCGATTTTGTACTAATGGCACGGCCTCGTGTATGGTGATTTGTAGGGTGCTTATGATCTAGTTAGCCCAACGAGCCGGCCTTCAGTCAAGAGACATATTCTATTGACTATTCCTAGCAAGAGGCATCGCTCTCAGTTGTCTATATTTTTATTATAAGTCCAACATATCGAGGATGCCATTTGCTTTGACAATAGACTCGTTGGTCTGTGGAGCAGTGTAAAACCCCAACTATATACATTTCTAGCATTTATCTAAGACTTTTAGAGTCGAGGACTCAGAACCACAGAAAAATATGAAGTATGTCTAAATTTGTAATATATTAATTTTCTCATTAGCCTAATATTTTTCTCTCCATGTATTTGCTAGTTACAAAGCTTCGCTAGTTACAAACAAAAAAGGTTATATATATATATATATATATATATATATATATATATATATATATATACGGTTTGCGCAGACTGAGATCTCGCCTTTTTGATATTCTAGTATTTTTAACATATATTCAAGGTGGAAATGGAAGAAGATTGGAAGTAGAATATATCCTCGGTTTATTCCCTTTTCAAGCTATTTAAAAGCTATCGCAGTAAATTTTTTTAAGAAATTTAGTATTACGTGTTAGACGTATATATCCCAAACCCCGACGAATGGGTAGATAGTTCAGATAATATGGCGAATTTATAAGAATTCCCTTTTATTATTCATTTAAGAGGCCCTAAAATTCTTAAGATAAAATAAATCATTTTTTATTTTTTTTTCATAATTATATGTTAAAAATGGCTTAACTAATAAAATAATTAAGTTCGAAAAAATAATTTTGCAGTTTACATTTTAAATTGAATAAAGTCAAAATTTAATTTTTTTAAATTTTTTATTGCAAAATATAGCTTTACACAGGAAAATCCCCAATGACGGGAAATTGTTGCTTATGTTGAATTAAATACAGATTAAAGGTAATGTAATGGTAAAAAAGTTAATTTCGTATTTCAACATTAAGTTACAATTAGATGGCGTTGAAATAACAACAAATTGTCGAGGTATGGAAAATGCATGTGGAAAAATTAAATGTAATATATTCCAACAAAATTAATACTCCATAAAATTATTTATCGATTGCAACAGTAAGAGTAGTTTTTTTTTCTTTAGTCTCTAGAGATCGACAGGTTTACTACGTCGTTCGTGTCGATTTTCAGCTATGCCCCCATCCCTTCAGACAAGTTACGTTTTTCCTCAATATTCAAATTGTCTCTATCAGTCGGTTGATCATAAATGGTTTCCTCGATATCTAATAATCTAATATGTCCAGGGATAAACATTTCCTTAGACATATTTTATAATAAATGTTGATGGAAATGTTAATATTAAGCCATTAATGCTATTTAGATATTGATTTATCTAGTTAATGTACTTTTAATAAACTATCTATTGTATAAACGTTTTCGCATTTAAGTATTCACAAAAGATTTTAATTTTTTTTGGTTTAATCCTAAAATATCAAATCTCTTAAGTACAAGAAGAAATCGCATTACGAGTGTTTCATTTAAAATTGACAAATCTAAACCAAGTATACTGGTTGTTTCTATTGAACTATTTTTATAATTTATTATTTTTGAACATAAAAATATATTTCATAGTGTATTTTTTAAAGTCGTAAAAATATAGTACAATTTCTCAAAGGCTTTCGGATTTATGGTCATTGCGAATAAAGGTGAATTATTCGTAATTACGTTGGTAATGATAATTATATTTTTAGATACCCATTTATCACATTCAAGACATCTTAACATCAAAACTGAAAACTGTATTTCGTGTTTAAATCTAAAATTCAGAAGAAAAATCAAAACAAGTTTTCTCTGGAGTACATATTTCTCACGGCATCGACGCATTTCTTGATGAATTCACTACCATTTTTTTCTTTATAGTTGCAAATGGCAATTTTCATCTGAATCTAGTGCATCATAAAAATTAATGCCTTTAATCTGAAAAATTATTATCTTCTCATTCTTAACAAGTATTGCATTACGACTTGTTTTTTTAGAGCGTGGTTTGATTTTGAAAGTAGATATATATACTGTCACAAACTCTCGTTTACACAAATTTACGCTTAAACTTTTCGCGGAAAAAAACAATCCAATAGTTAAAACCGAAGCAAAAATCCTTCGGTAAACAGTGAGCTCTTGCATAGATATATAGACAGAGCCAACGAGGGGCCTTGTTTTATTCTGTTTGGTGGTAGGTATTTTTTCTGCACGTAATTAAATTGTAATTGAATTATTGTATGAAATTAATTGGAATGAAAACAACCATATTTGTCTCATTTAGATACTGAAAGTTGACACATATATTTGAAATAATGAATATTCATGCTCATGAATATTCAATGACTCAAATATGCGCTGGGATTTAGTGATTTTTAATGTTTTTGATAAACCGTAAATTTGCTTATACTAGAATATTACTTATAGGTGAAATGTAAATATGTGTTGCTACAAAATTGTTTATAGACTTATTGTAGATGTATGATGTTGCATAAGTAATTTTAATGTAGTTTTATTCTTTTCCCGGCGCATGCCGAGGAAACCCATCGAGGAGGGAATGTTTTTGCCCCTTTCGTGAAGAAAATCGTGTAAATTCTATTACATAAAAGTATAATTTCATCATATTTATATACTTTAATCTTTATTGTAAATTAGTATATCCATTGACGAAAACCGAAATAAAATACGTCTACCAGTTTCTGAGCGCAAACAAACCGAAATCAGATGCGGCAGGGACTTTAGGCTATATATTGATTAGAAAAATGATAATCAGGTTATTAGTGTACAAAGAAGTGAAAAGTCACGTTACTATTTGCTAACTAAGCTTTAAAGATCCCCTTTTAAGCAAAAGTATAAGCTTTTAAGTATAAATTTTGTGGTATTGGTTGAGATAGTTCTGCTACATCCAATATATTGCTCACACTTCACACTTCAAAATTTTTTAATCACACTTCAAAAATTATTGATGGTATCTGGAGTTACTCATATAGTTTACTCGTACTTTTAACAGTTTTGTTATATTTTTTGTTGACAAATATATTTCAATACAACCATATTTGTCTCATTTAGATTTATAATTGACTTATTTAATTATAATTGATTATGTAATTGATTTTATATTGACAAATATAATTCAATAGATGTACGATGACACTCTATGATAAAACACAAAATTTAACATCACTACACGACACGACAACAAATTAAAAACGAATATATAAGTAAGTAAACCTCAACAATAAGCTCATAGAAAGTCCAGCGTACTAGCAGGAAATGTTTCCAGCTACCGGAAGTTAGTCGGTTCTGACATTTTTGATCAGTCAGGAAACGAGGCTTGACTTCAATTTTCACCAAGTTCGCTATCCAGTTGCGGAATGGTGCATCACGGTTGGATCGAACCGAATGGAATGTATTTTTAAATGTATGAAGGATTTAGTCCCTGAACATTCAATTTCAGGGTTTTAAAAAGTAGGGTTGATTTATTAGAAAACTATTTGACCTATTCTAATAAATTTTGTTATGTTTGATTGCTATTGATATAAAGATGGCACAAAGACTACCTATAATATGTTATAAATGTCTGTAACAAAGGTAGTTACTTAATTTCAATTATTTAATTGAATATAAAACGGTAAACGTTTCATGTTGACGTAAAGTTACGATCCTAAAATATCTATTTATATACTTATGTATGTAAAGGAGTCATTAAATAGTGCTTTTTAGGTGGGCGTAATAGACAAGGTTGTTTGTAAAACGGATTTAATTGAATTATTTTTATATCGATTAAGTTGGTGGTTTAGTAATTGTCGTACAGGTTTATTAAATTTGATAGGATATGACTATTTTAATTAAATATTTGAACTTTCTTTCAACAATAGATTTACGCGCAACTATTTTTAGAATAGTTGCGCGTAAATCTACGACAAACATATTTTCTTGCAAAATCTAACGTTAACGATATTTTTAATTAAATAATATAATAGCAGAGATGTTACTGATTAAGAATTAGGAGTAATGTTTAACTCTATAAAAACCAGTCAGTTATTTGATAAGGAAAAATTAATATTTAAAAATGATTTCCCTATTTGAAACAAAACTTTTCATCTGTTAACTTTCTACAAACAGCTATAATTAATTGTCGTCGATTCGTATGAACGTAGATTAATCAAACCCAGTTGCCAGGTCATACAAGCTCTACCAGATATAAGCAGGTCTCTTCATTATCACGAAGATTGCTCCCTAATCCATTAAAAAATAGTAATGAATTCACCAAGAAATGCGTCGATCCCGTGAGAAATATGTACTCCAGAGAAAGATTTTTTTAATTTTTACTTCTGAATTTTAGATTTAAACACGAAACTGTATTGAAAAAGGAAGTTTTTTAAATAAATATTTTAGTTTTAATATTAGACCCTATATTTTGAGTGTGATAAATGGGTATCTAAAAATATGATTACCATTGCCTAAGTAATTACGAGTAATTCACCTTTATTTAAATGTGAAATTTTCAATATTCTATGTGTAAAAACTTGGTACCGGAGACCATTGTCAATTATGTTTAAAGTCTGGATTGTGTCATCACTTGCAGGTTTAACACAAAAGACCCTATAATATTTGCCATTACTACACTGAACACATAATTATAGAAATTCACAAAAGTTCAATCTTGTGACGAACTTTATTATCCTATAGGTTTTGCCAAGTATAAATAAAATCAAGACATAAATACCATTTTTATCATTTGCATACTGAAATAATTTTCTGTCACTTTTAGGACAATAAACATCACAAATCATAGTACATTTGGGCTAATATAAAAAAATGAATGTAATGAAAGTTATCAAACGAGTCGCTTGACGAAGGGAAGGTCTTTTTTGGACTTAGTTTCTAAGAAAAATTAGTTAATACATTTTATCTAACACCTTTTTAATATGACTCATACGTAAGACTCATTCTTTAGTACCATAGTTTAACAAAAGCATCTTTAATCTAACGGATCCTTAAAATTTATAAGACGTTTAAAATGTTATTGAATTTAGAAACACTATTCAAGTAAATTTGATGAGAAAATTTTTATGAAATGTTTTAAATGCAAAATATAACAGTTTTCTTAGGGACCATCAAAAATGCATGATGTGTTTATAAGACGTCTTACAACCAAAATTTTCGGCAATACACTCTCCTTTATTACATTCTTATTACATTTACTAAAAAAATTTACTTACAATTTACTAACTCAGCGTTAAATTTAATATCACTACTAACCAAAAAAAAATAAAAAAATCTCCCTAATAAAAATTAACGTTATTCACTGTTTGAAAAACAAATTCAAATAGGCCAAACTTAATAAATTTTCAGGCAGGGACATCGATTTTTCATTGTACCCGCTCACAAGTTCTCCAATGATAATCAATATATTATATTAAAATCACGTCCTGAATTTATTCCATTTGAATTCATATTGCATAGCATGTACTTATTTATTTTAATTAGCGCAAGTTTTAATGTAACGTGAGTGGCATATGTGGTTATAATATAAAAATAACTGAAAACCAAACGTGAAAAATTTAACGTGATTAGGTGGTACACGAATTTGTAATTTATTACAAAACTTCACATAGTATAACAATGAATTAGTTTATAACATGGTAAAAACATGTATTATCTACCCGTTCTATTATTTCATGTAAGTTTGTCACTGTACAAAACTTTTCTTATCACACAATCGGTATCTGCATATATCTGCATATATTCAATTTAATCCGTCTTGACCGTATCCTGTATTTTGCTGAAAAATGTGTAGGAATGAAGGAAATATAACTGAACAGCATATTAAAATTCCATTGTTGCTTTTCATTTTTACTAATATTACACAAAACTTTTTAAATAGGACACGGAAATTTTAGAAATGTCAATACCTATTTTACGTGGTTGAAAAGCCTATGGGATGAATAATACTGTCAGTAATTATGAACTGTATTGAATATGTCTGGTTTCTTCAAAGAATTAGGAAGAAATACCTTCAGGTTTGATGTTTTTGAAATCTCTATCAATCTAATTTATTTTTAAAAACGTTGTATCGATTTTTTTTAAAGAAATACCTCTTTAGTAATAAAAACTAATTTAATAAAATTAATTATAGGTTTAGAATAAATACCAAAAAATATTCTAGAATATCTTTAATAAAAATAACAACACAAGAAATATCAAGAAATCATAACCTATTTTGAAATATATGAGCACAGCTTCATACTCTAATCCGATTGACGTACAACTTTTAAAATATGATAAACTTAAAGTTTTAAATCCTTCCAGGATATAGAGTATGTATATTTGTGTGTGCATATATATATACATATATATATATATATATATATATATATATATATATATATATATTTATATATAAATATATATATATATATATATATATATATATATATATATATATATATATATATATATATGTATGTATATATATATATATATATATAAAAATATAAAAACACGAATATCAAAACTCATTGAGATATTATTACCAAAAGGAAATATTTGGTTCATATTTACATGACAAATATGTTGTATATAAATATGCCGACGATAAAAAGGCTTATGTAGATAACGGAGGAGAATATATCTTATAAAAGATTTACTATATAAACGAAATAAAAATAGAAAGTCTTACTCAGTTACTACTTCGATTACACAGTTTATAATTCCGGTCAAAATGGTTTTAATGAGATAGTAATCTTAATCAGGTGGTATTTAGCCAATTTTCTTGAAAGACACGATTGATTTGAAGTCGGTACATATTTTGCTCTATTATATAAAAGTAAATTTTAAAATAAAAGTAATATTGCGTATTCAATATCATGCGTACTTATTTTAAAACATAAATTACTTTAGAACTGTTACGAAACAAAAAAACAATCGTTTACTTGTTAGAAAAATTATGAGAAGAAACTTCACATTTGGAACCGACAAACGTCACAGACTTAAAGTTTTCATATGCTAAGACGAAGCGCCTTATAATTACGGTTATATAATTACGGTCATTAATCTTTCCCGTGACTAATGGACGTATTCTGGCATTTATGACTGCGTTTCTTTTTCTATTGTTTTAAAAGTGTTTTGAATCGGACTTTTATTCCTGGTTTTACAACTATCGATATGGGATCGAGATATAAATCTTAAACGGTGAACATATACATTTTAAATACTATTCTAAACATTTACTAAAAATAATATTTAACGTGTATATTGTACAACAAAAAACGAAAACAAAGCTAATTTTATCGAAGCGTCCCCATTTCGGAGTGCAGGATCGTATGCACATCCACTCGTTTCACTTTAAAGTTAAGAATGCAAATGAGATGAACAATTAATAAGACGTTTCGATATGCCTATATTTAATCCCACTCACGTTATGTTAGAATCATATATCCCCTTCTGAGATTTTAAGTTTACTATAATAAGACAGTAATTTCTAGATAATAATTTATAAAAAAAAAATTAATTAGGTAATGACTTTCAGAAAAAATTTACTTAATTTTTAGCAACAAATTTCCTACTGATACTTTTTTTGTGTCAAAATAATTAAATAAATAAAAATAAAATTAAAGATTTTAATTTTAAAAACAATGCTGGGTAAAAAATCCCGCAGATTTTTTTAAAAGTATAAATGGACAATCACGATACCGAATGTATCTTGGATACATTCGAAAAAATACTATGCAGGAA
The DNA here is from genome assembly GCA_039881145.1 of Druceiella hillmani. Classification (NCBI taxonomy): domain Eukaryota; kingdom Metazoa; phylum Arthropoda; class Insecta; order Lepidoptera; family Hepialidae; genus Druceiella; species Druceiella hillmani. The sequence continues at coordinate 233,492 of JAYKKI010000110.1, read as the reverse complement.
AAATACTATCGGAATAAGAAATATGGAAAATATGGCCATATTCGGTAGTATATAAATACATATAGATTTGTGGGTATTTTATTTTGAAGATTTATATATAGATGTGAAGAAACGTTGAATTGCTGGAAAGAATGTATTCTAGTCTTTAATCGGACGAATGGGTTATTATGCAACGATTTTTCTGGAAAATAATAGTACAGTTACCCTAGACTAGTACATCAGCATTTGTTTATCTGTTTTTTTAATTCCAGAACAACGTCCTTGAGGTAGATTCCTCCGTCATCACATTAACCTTGCTGTATTTCAACTAAACGACAGGCCGTATATTTGATTACGTCGCATATAGAAATTATTGGTTACCACCCATTCAGCTACGACCTTGCAACAAAGTATGAATGAAGAATAGAATTGACAGGCGCCAAAGAAACTGAAACTACCTTCGAAAATACTGTAGAAGAGAATCGTAAGGTTCTACTCGTAGTTTAAAAAGTTTATATCTATTTTTTAATATCCATAACTCGAAAATACATCATTTTGAAAATATTTCCATAAACGATTCATCCTTCTCTCCCCTCTGTTCCAAGTAAATAATTTTTGATATTCCTATTGAAGTCTGAAACTTTTCCTTCCTAATATGTCATGCTTGACATAAATATCCGTTCTATATTGGCAGTTTTAAAACTAGTAATAAAAACTATAGAAAAAAATCATCAGTCATCAAAAGCGAAAATTCGTCAATTAGTCACGGTAAAGTGACACTTGGTTATTTACAGACCGCTTCATGTCAGTAGACGATAGATTTAAGGCTGCCCCGTTTATCAGCTTCAAATGAACAAGTTTTTTTCCCTTCTTAAACAAGTAAATGCTTTGTTTCGTAATATCTTTGAAACAATTTGTTTATTAAAATGTGAAATTATGGTATTGAGTATATAATGTTTACTTTTGTATCCAACCTTGACATCTTGAATAACGTATTGAACAACTAAAATTATTCATTTAATTAAACAACCTGGCTAAATATCATTAGATTAAAACTACCGCTACCATGAAACAATTTTGAAGAATATCGTTATTTAAGTAATCAAATGAGCAACTAATTTTCGATTTTCATCCATAAAGTAAATTTTTCTCAAGGTAACAGAAAACCTAGTGCTTTATTTCTTCTGTATTTTCGAAATAGACTTTCTCTCATCGTAGTATTTATGTCCATCATTTTTGTTACGTAAATTTAAACTAATTATTTCCTGATGGTTTTATTGTTTCAAACAATTTTAATGCACTTATCTTCATGAGTTATCAAAATATAACTAATATCACACTTTGTCACGATATAGTTAAGCTAACAAATACTTTGGGTACCTCTTTCTTTGATCTTTTAAGACTTATTGTTTGTATATTGCCATGAAACATGCTTGAAGATAACTTTTTTATATATATGTATTATGTAATTTGAGAACAAAGATCACTCGAGATCAATCCGTGGTTAAACAAATAAAAATTTATTTATCAACGGGACACTATTATAAGTAAACCTATAATAAAATCGATTATAAAGCAAAATTTTGACAAGTTTTGTTACGAAAGACCAACAATTCTTCATCATAGTTTTTATTTATACATTAAATTGTTAAACAAAAAGCTCTTGAAAAAAAGAAGACTTGCAATATAAGCATTTAGTGTCATTTAATCATGCATAGAGGTTTACTATACATAAGTATTACCCATTGCCGAAAACAGGAAATTATGGTAAAACCTCATAAAAAGTGTTATAAAAATAAAACCGTTATCCTCAGCAGTCTAGGAAGAAAAGTTTAACTAGAAGAAGAAAGGTTTCCACATTTTAGATTTCGTAGTATTTCAATTAAACTATTTAAAAATACAGGCTGTTCTTAAAAAACGGTGTCTCGTTTACGTCATTTCGCATTATGTTAGACAAACTTTGATACCATTTCTCATATTTAACGTCCGTAATTCATTTTGAATTTTCTTTATTTTGTATCAAACGTGAATCAGCACAAAATTATCATGTAATTTAAAAGGTATTTGGAAGAAGGATCAAGATCGGTCTTCGAGTTTTCTGTCAAACCTCCTTTCAAGAAAATTCAGTTATTTCTGTGGAAAAATCATTGAAGTCATCGTGGATTTTATAAACAACGAGGAGAAAATTAATATAAAGATTGTGGATATTACGAGATTATTTCCTTCACAAGCTCAAGAATTAATTTACCTAGTACTTAATTGAGTAAGATAAAGAAAGAATGAATGACATCCAAAAGTCATCGATTTTTTTTAATAACGGAAATTAAACGTCTCGTTTCAAGAAATGAATCAAAGCTTGTAATTATATCCACATTGTAACGCAAATCTTGTATTAAATTCAAATGACTCGTTCAGATTCAATGCGTTCATAACATTTATTTTCATAAACTTGAAATTTAGTTTTTAAACTAAAAAGAATAATTTCTCTTAATTCAAAAATCTAATATTCAATAGACTTTTTTGAATAATATTGTTATCATAAATCATTTATAAGTGTTTTGCTTGATTCGTTATATACTTTTCGATATTAAATTTTAGTAAATAATCGCTTTTTTACGTCATTTTTTACTGATGTGTAAGTTGACATTTAAAAGAGAACCGTCTGTACTAGTTTAAAAAAAATACATAAAAATCGAAAAGCAATAGAAAAATGAATTGGTCACTTTAATAAGAAATAAGGTTTAAGCCAATTTGAGCATATATATATATATATATATATATATATATATATATATATATAAAGAGGGGGAAATAAAATATAAACACATTACAGTATGTTTTTTTATTTTTTGTTTAAAAATATAAAAATAAGAGACAAAATGATCTTTAAACTTAAAGCTTCCCTTAATCCTAGTTTATTAGATGTTACGTAAGGCCATTTATTCTACGAACGTCAGTAAGCGAGAAAATTTCATTCACCGTTTCCGACGAAAGAATTGCACGTTGTTCCAAAATCAGCAATCCCATGCTCTTAGCATTTCCTTCTTGAACACAGTCTAACTTTGCCTGTTATCTTATTCGATTATGTTTAATTTGTTACACATAAGTAATCATTGATACACACCATTTTAGGTCTCTAATGACTGAAAATGCCCAATTCTTCCATATGTGCTAAATTATATTTTGCTTCATGAACTTATATCCATTCCGGCTTTTCCCACGGAAAATATATCCACGACTGTCCTTCGTTTTTTTTTCAATAATAATCCTAAATTGTTTTTCAATGATCTTCTCCTCAATAATTTAATGTTCATTCTTTACTTCAGGTCAACATAGAAATGTATGGACATTTTATTCAGCATGCATCAATAATATCACTTGAATCAATATTTCTCATCATTCATCAACCTACTTAGATGTAATGTCGATTAGAATACTATAAATAACACAGGGGGAACCCTTGCCAATTTATGATGTAATTTGAGAATTCAAGAATATTGACATCTTAATATTTAAAAAGGTTTCTTTTATTAAAGTATATAAATTCAAATGTCATTTATACTTGATTTTTGTGGATTAGATGAATGAAATTACTCATTCTCCTATTTATTAAGAACCTTCAAAATGGTATCGCACATCTATTATTAGCAAAACATCTTATTTTTTTTATTTATTAAGTTTTCAAAATCGCCAAAGATAATTGGAGGATTCTATGAACCCAATAAAATAATTTTAATGAAACACAAACAAAAGAAGCGATGGTCAAAGCGACAATTTGTCCATTAGACACGGAGGAATATTCCTTTGTTTAACGATAATAATTACCGACCGCTTCTTTTCGGTGGATAAGTTTGAGAGTATTTATTCTTTGTCAGTAATTGTTCGAATCAATCATTATCTTTATATGTTTATTGAATGGAGACGTATTCTGTAAAAATGTTCGGAAACGTCCAATGGTCGGTGTAAGGTTTTTATTTTCCTACAAACCTGTTTTCACTTCAAAATACGGTTGTATCTTACATAAGATTATAAACTACGTATTGATCTAAATAAACTTTCTTAGCTAATAGAACTATCTTTTGGTTTCTGTCTTAATTTATACAACTCATTAGAACACTTCCTAATATACTTCCAGAATTTTCTTTATTGTCCACCATTATATTCAAAGTTCAAGTTGGTGATATTTTCCTATGTGTAAAATGTTTCTTAACATCATTACTATTTTTGTGTTTTGACGATGATATTCATGTTTAATAATGTTTTCTTTCCGCAAAATATGAAACTGGTTTCTTTAGTAGCGAAGACGTTATTCAACGTCCAAGTTAAATGAGTTTGCACGCTGTACCACCATCTTCAATATGCAGTGCTTTACAATATGTAAATAAAACTTACATTCTTCGGTACTCTTTTCCAATGTGTTTAAATAAGAAGTTTCTATTTTAACTTTTTTTTTACTAAAAACCACAACTGTGATTCTTTTATTTACTTTACTTGGAATATTAGATAATAAATACATTTCCTCATTATTATAACTATAATACTTTTAACTAAGTCCTCCATTACAATAAAAAATTAAGCTGACAAAAATATATTAAAATTTAAAACAGAACAGCGTGCTAATTAACTAAATTTATTTCCTGACATTTGTGCTTTAATCCTCCTATCCTTTTTATTCCTAATAATAATATAAGTTATGTGGTGTATATTATTATAAATAAAATTTTTTATATTTCATTTTAAATAAAATTGTTCATATTGGCGTATTTTTAAAAATTGTAGTAGGCCTTACCAAAATATATATTTCGCACATTCCTTTTGTGAATTTACATTTACCGATGAATTTATCTGTAATGAAATAAGATCGAGTGTATAAAATACATTCAAATAAAAGTACCAGCAATAATATGTCCTTACATTAAAATGAATGTAAACATTCTCATACAAAAGAGGCAATTAAAAACTCACTTGAATTATTAAAAAGAAGGTAATTAGATAATTACCTCATTTTCAGGGTACCGTGCCTCAAAATAAAAACAAACTGGGAAACACGAGTTCAATTCGCAATACGAGGATTTCGTACACATTTAGAAATTTAGAAACAGTTAATGATACATAACAAGTAACTACAAATTAACGAATTTAGTAATTGTTTTTTACTTATACTATGAAACCTTGTTTCTTGCCAAATTTCATCATTTTAGGTCAATGAGAAGTTTATAGGTTTTGATTTATTTGTGAGTGTTAAAATATGTGGCATAAGTAGTTATATTTTTAGGATTCTTCTTATTGCGTCGACTTATAACTTTGATTTTTTTCAGCTCTAAAGGATGGTAGATTAAGGTATTTGATATTAATTTCAACTCGGTACCTCCACAGGTTCCTGAAAAATAGGGTCTTGATTAATATACACACCGTCAGACCACGGAGTTATCTGGTAAGAGTTTACTTTTTTGCTTTTGATATACGGAACCCCAAAAACGGGAACCTGAAAAACCCCGGGCAAAAAACCGTTTTTCTCAGAAACCGATTCACGGAGAAACTTAAATTTTAATGTGAGGTACCATCGTAATGAAGCAAATAAATCTAAATCCTTAAATTAAAACAAAATCCATTAAAATGTTGAATTGCGAATTGCGAACCAAATTCTCCCATATTTTCTTAAGTTTCAAGTAATGTGAAAAGTCATTGGAACAGCAAGATACAAACATTTAAAGATATTTTGTTTTTAAATTTTACGTAAGTAACTACAGGGATATTGTTAATAATATCCAAAGAAATGAGAGGGGGAACATATTTCCTTTTTCTAACTCGAAAGCGACTAAAGAGAGAATAGCGAAATTAAATAATTAGCATTAATTGATAAGGTTTTTTGAAGTTTATCTGACCAACAACTGTAGAGAACCCCTTCGAGTGAGATATCGTTCATCAATTTTTTTAAGATGCAACCGAAAATTTTCTTTGTGGAAACGCAACGTCGAACGTTTCACGGCGTATGAACCTGTAAAATAATTTGAATTGTATCCCTTCTTACTTTTTAACCGTATTATATTTCCTTTTTAACCGTTTATTCTTGTTTATCAGAGGAGTAACTTAAATGGGATTTAATTTTTTTTTAAAAGAAATAGGATAAAACTTATTGTTTCAAAAATTATACCTATTGCTATACATTTTTATATCATTCATATAAAAAATATATAATATTAAAACAAAATAATTAAAAAACCACTTAGTAAATTATATTTTGAATTTATTATCTAACCAATTTATAAAATTGAAAATGCCTATGCGGTAACTATTTACAACCTGATGGAATTCATGATGAATTAAAAATTTTCTTAAAAGCTTGTAAAACGGTGAGCAGAAAATTGTATATGTATACTTGAACCTCTCGTATTAAGTATCACTGTCGACGTAATGAACTTGAAAACTCGGAAAAAAGATAGGACGAAAGCAACATCGGGTTTTCATATGAATCATAATCCTCAAATAAGAATCTACCACTAAAATGGCGTCTGCGAAATGACGCAATGAATAATATTACGTGTATATCTCCAGTCACTGCTCACATTACCGGGTCATTACTCGTATATTTGTATAAGTTGTTTACGTAAACACTTCAAATCAAAACTACAATAAAAAATAAGTGCCGTGTTAATAAAATTGTCTGGTAACTTCGTCGCACTTTTCCGATGAATAACCCCTTGTTCTCAGCATGACAATTACAACGTATAGTAGGTAACTACTATGTAAAATTTACTTTGTACGTTCTAAGACACATAGTTATTTTTTTGATTTCACATTAGTTAAAATATGTAAAATAAACATATGTGTATATATATTTTATATAAATTTGTGGTTATTTCATATAATTTTCAGTATTGTTGTTATGATTGGGAATCACACAATTAGAATATATGCAGTCTCCATATCATCTCACGATTTAAAACTGCGCTCTTGTAATTTATGAAAAACTTTAAAAACTCCAAATCGTATATTTCTAATTTCAATGAAGTTACTTAACACTGCAGAATAATTTAACTAAAGTTAAATTCGATACCATGCTTATGCATTTTCAGATTAAACAACAGTAATTAGTGTATTGCTAATAGCCCACCTGGAGATGTTGTAATACAACGAAACCTAGGTCGTAGTAAAGAACTTAAAGAAAGTAGAAATAGTACTACATCACATAGTTTCATTTAATTGTGAGTAAGAAATAAGAGTAAGATGAACATAAGTACTAAGAGGAATAAATGAAAACATCAAAGCTAATTATGAAGTGATGAGTGGAGTAACTGTTCTGGCTGGGGACTTCTAACAGGATATTTCTGTTCTATTAAAGAGAGTAACGACCTTAAGGCTTAGATCCTCACATCTTAGAAAAAAATAAGTGGTCCATTTTAAAGCCGATATTTCTGCTGAGGAGTTTCCTGAGTGGTTTCTCAAAATGTAGAAAGAAAATCATCTGTGTTATATATCCAATATATTTGAATATATTAAGTCGAATACGGTTGTCACTACTAGGAAAACGGTATCCTAATAGAATATATCTCTAAAATTTCGGAATGATTTCAAGGACAAACTGGGCCAATGTACTGTACTCACACCCAAAAACAAAAGTGATGCCGTCTTTAATGACAATTATCCAAATTTATTTGAAAGATTACAAATGGAGTAGAGGTCGGTGGATTTAATGATGCTAAGAAATGAAGCTATTCATTAACCAGTAGAGTTCCTTAATGGCTCCAACTCACCTAATCTTTCTGCTTACAAACTCCTCATTAAAATTTGAACTCCTTCGGTACTATTACCCAATCTTACTCCGCCTAAACCGTGTAACGAGACTAGACTACGAGGGACAGTACCCCACAAAAATGTTTTCAAGGCCACTGTGTTTACCCGAAGTGCGCAAAGGGAACCGGTATTGATACTTAGGTTTCCACTTTTCTCCCTGACTGTGCCTATGAATTTATAGCTACAGAAATTCCCCTTAAAATCTGCTTTGATATGATAATAAATAAATTATAGCTAATACATTATAAAGTATGGACACGCAAAACATTAATTATATAATTTTTTACTAGTGTGTTCAAATTTAACACTAATGCTAGCTTCCAATAAATTTAGCTGATAAATTTTTAATCAATATAATATTACTATATACTTCGAGTATTAATTTCTGCGGTGCTACAAAACGTTTTTCATTTTCAAAGCGACAGTTTGAAATATTGCTCCGCAATTTGACAAAGAAAACGATGAAAATTACAGTAGCGTGTCGCTTTCCGGTTGAAAAAATGTGCCAGAATGAACGGATTTCTGGTAGCCGCAAGCGTTCACTGCTTTCATGTTGGATCCAATATTTGAATAAGACGCGATCAACGAGGGCTCAAAAACACATGTATGTATGTAAAGATACGTTTATATAAGACGTAATAACGACGAGCCAGCAATTTTGTTTACATGTCTAATATTTCGAACTGACTTGTTTTATAACATATTTTTTAAATTACTTTTGTTACTCTTACAATATTTTTAGTAATTTGAATTTGGTTAAAAGGTAAATAACATTTTATGACATAAGCATAAATTTATAGTTGCTTATAAAAATTTATGCTGATTTGTAATTTTCAAAACGTTATGTATAATAAAGAGTATCGTTGCTATGATTGGGAATCACACAATTAGAATATATGCAGACTCCATCTCATCTCACCATCTAAAAGTGCACTCTGGTCATTTATGGATAACTTTAAGACCTCCAATTTGCATATTTCAAATGCAATGAAATTTTCCAATCCCAATGATATTTCCAATCGCAGTCAAATTCGATACCATGCTCATGAATTTTCAGATTAAACTACAGCAATTAGTGTCTTCAAGTTAAATCAAGATCTTGTTTAATTATGGTTTCTAAAGTTACTTTATTTTTAATTTTCTTGTTTTATTCCTGTATATTTCAGGTTTAATATACGTGACGAACATTCGTAGGATCAAAAAAGGCATATATTTCGTGATTTCCAACGCGCCTGTTTGTATGCGTGTAATAAAATTTATCTATAAGTGTTAATGATGTATGTTAGTAATAAACTTTCTTGTAAACAAAAGAATATTAATTCCTGTTAAGATGTTACTTTATATGTTATAAAATATCATTATCAAAAAATAGGTCTGAACTTAGCGTCAATGTCAACATACTTTAATAACATTCTTGGAGGCCTCTCTCTGTCTGGGAAAAATCAGTTTTTAATTAAACAAAAAGTTCAAAGGCATGTTATTAAAAAAAACACTTCAGTAACACGCCTTACTTGCATTAAAAACCTTAAGTTTTGGAAATGTAGTATATTCAATTATTAGAATAAACAACGTGTTAGATTTAGTTAGCTACTTAGTAGCTAGTCCAATGTAATCCGGGCAAAGACTTAGTAGTTTGTTAAAATTCTATCATAATCCTAATACATGCAAAGGTAAGTTCACCTGCTAATGCAACAAGTCTGTACTGTAAGTATATTCACAATGACACAAGACTGGATTCAAGGTTGAGTACATGACTCTTTATTTGGAATGGAGGTGGCATGTCCGTTTAACATGCGAGATTTTATGCATGTTGGCTTGTCATAATTTTTTTTAAAAACATTGATATTTTTCTATCTATAATAACCATTTTTCTTTTTTTTTGACGCGGTTTTTAAAACTTTTTATTATATTTATTTACCTCGTTGACTAATCCTTCCCATTCCCACTTATTCTCAGACTCGTTCTGTGCTATGAACCCAATCACCGTATTACCTTGTGTTCATGTTCTACATAACTCTCCAATTAGCCACAATAAATAGTAAAAAGCATGTATAGCTTTTGAAAAACTAAATATAGTTTTTTGTGACATAAAATTAAATAATCTTACCGACACAATTTTTCTCTTGTTTACCTCCATTACTTCTTCACTTCTCTGATGGAAAATTTTTCTCCTCTCAAATATACCTGTCTATTCAAAGAAAAAGTCCTGAAAAGTAGCTCGTGTGCTAGTACCTAAAATATATCAAATAACTTAAAGGAAAGGCGGTACCGTGTGATTTATTTCCTCGTAGTTCCTAAACGTAGGCAAAAATGAAATTTTCCTCTTTAATTTGAAAAAATTTTTCTTCTTTAACTCAGAATTTGCGTTCCGTAACTTTTTTATCATGCAAATTTCCTAAAGATATTCCAAAAAGCGCGACTTCTTGATTGAAAAAATATGGCAAATAGTTGTATTTGCAGGTGAGTACTATTCATCTTAATGCCCAAAAAATTAAAAATTTTCGTTGACAATGATACTCCTTCAAATATATTAAAAAAATTGTAAATACCGCTGGAGAAAGCTTGTCGAGACAGCCTTGACCTGTAATAGGTTGTAGTGCTAACCAAGGACAGGAAGAAGATATACACGATAACGACCATACCATTCATTAAAATTAAAAACATAGTCTTAAGTTTATAGCATCAGGAAATCGTAGATTTTTCTTTTAATTTGGAAATAGAACGGTTGCTCTAATTCCAAAGTTGGAGAAAAATCCAAAGAAGAGCTGCATCCATATGACATTATTTTAACACACAAAAATCTATTTCTTCAACCATTTCCTCTCCATTCGTAACAATATTGCATACTCTAACATTTATAGAAACAGATCCCCTTAAATTTATCATTTATGGAAACAAAGGGAAACATAATTATTAACGTTGATCACAAGGAATAAATACTTCTCCGAGACTAATGGCCAGATTTCACTTTGACAATCGTTCCTTTTATTTGTGTTTCCTCAATTTTATTTTACAAAGGCCTTTTAAAGCCTTGCGTATTGGAAGCATTAATTTGGCATTACAAATCGCCGGAGTTTAGATATTTTAATGAAGCTCACTGCGCTAGATATATTTGAGAAATTTCAAGATGATTAAGTTAGTTTGTTGTCCGGACATAATTATTGAAGGAAAGAAAAAGCAAACATTAACGTCTTGATTGAATTCGACCATTGTTTTTGCTATTTGTTTTTCATCTAATTTATTAACGATTTCTTTACAGACAATTACTTGATTTTTCTTTGCATTTTAAGTAGCCAAGCAAGTGGTGAATTAACAACCTAAAATTAATAAATATTATTTAGTAGTATTCTTTGTTGTTTTATAGTTAATTGCAATTCAATAAACCTTAATCTGAAAAAAATATTTATTCTTGTTAAATCTAATTACTCATTTCTGTTAAATTATAATTTTGTTTATTCTAAACTATAATAGAGTATCAAATCATGTTGCATTATTCTATTACATAAAAAAAATATTAAAAATATACAACTTTTAATATTTAGTTGTATAGGGCGTATTGCATAATCGGTAATATAAATACTTTTTTCAAATTCTTCTTCTAAATATAAGACGAAAACAATTCAAAATATCGTTTTATATTTAAACCTCATTTACTTAGAAATATTTTATTTTTCAATATTTATTATGTTGTTATTAAAAGACGAATAAAGTAGTTATATTATTCATTTATATTCTTATTTTAATTTCGTTCAATTAATAACGTTTAATGTACAATAAGTCCGGCTACATGTAAAACTATAATCTAAAAAATCTAATAGATGCTGTCAAGAATTTCAGAGAAACCGAACCCCGAAAAATATAACCTTAGTGTTCCAGTAATTAGCAATAATATTCATTTTACTGATAAATGGGATTATATATATATATATATATATATATATATATATATATATATATATATATATATATATGTATATATATATATATATATATATATATATATATGTATATGTGTATATATATATATATATATATATATATTAGTTTTTATTTCTCATATTATTATTCCTTACGTTTAGTAAAACAATCTAAATTGAAACCCAAGGAATACTCGATACTTATTAAATCAATTCTATCCCTTGACCTATTATATATTTTCCATCGAACAGCTCTAACAATAATTGAGATCACGTCAGAGCAATAATCGAATATACGTCTGTTACTTGCCGGCTGCGAACGCAGAATGGGCGGGCTTTGGCACAATTCTAACATGGAGAAGAAGCAGACGAACGTAATTCGCCCGCAAGGTAGATGAACAAACGTGATAGTCGATTGAATTATATTTTGGTATGATTATAGTAAGCTACTTAATTGACATGGTACTTCTATACAGAGACATCCGCGGTAGAAAAGTAAAATATATTTCCAAAGATTAATTTGAAACTCTCAGTAAAGGCCCTCTTCTGTTAAGTATAGTAAAGTTACTCGAATTATTATACTGTACGCTCTCAATATAAATGCATTGGAATCTTACCTTGTAATATATATAAAGGCAAGATGCACTTCAAAGTTTTACTTTGTAATTGACCTAGTAAATACAACTGATTTATCTCGTAAACTAAGTTATTATTGAACATACTGACAAACTGAAATAATCAACTGGTGTAATATTTTTTCTAGACTCCATTAACTTTGAACAAAAAAATTTTAAATTTTATTAAGTGGACAAGGATACTACCCACCCTTTATACCAATGCGTATCCGTTATAAAACCCATATATAATATGTTACTTAAGACTTTTCCATTTATAAAAAATACATACCTCGTTATAATCCTCTACCACTGATGTAAATGTTTGAAGTTATTTGTTATTTCTATTATTCCATTACTAATATTAATTTTCACCAGGTTCCTAATAGCTTTAAGTAAACTCCTTTTACTCTTAATTTTGGGTATTTTTTTATTTTGGCATTTTCGAAGATAGGCGAGGGTGAAAAATATTCTTGGATTTCGAATAATTTAATCGATATCTTGTATGATATATAAAACTTAAGAAAATCGCGTATTTTATTTGCTCCCAAGAATTTAATTTTTTTTTGCGTTAATTATTGAGATGCAGGCGAGTAAAATTTCAAGTTTCGATGTCAAATATTTTCCGGGTTAAACGAAAAAATAGGTGTGGGATAGCAGACAAATATACAGACAAAATGAAATTTTTTTTACTGTTTTTTTTTCTTTTAAAGGTACTGAACACTTATAGTACAATAATGGTCTTCCTTTGAATTCTGTATCTAAGAAATAACTATTGATACTTGTATAGGAAAATTCGTTACTGAGATATATAGAATAACTTGTAACAATTCAAATTAATATGATTGACGTAATGGTTTTGTTGTTTAAAAATATGCAAAAGACTGGAAAAAATAATTAAATTATTTTCTTTTGTAAGGAATGATCGAAAATGGTGTTCAATTACTAATGTTGTTTTTTGGTTTAAAATTAAATTGATAGTAAGTTAACTTAAATTGAACTATCACACATTTACATAAAAATGTAACACGATATTTGTGCCATTCTGGGGTAATTATTTTTCATCCACATAAACTCTAGGGTTTCAAATTTACATAACCAGGCAATAAATCCTTTAAGTTACAATACATCTTGATATCCCTGTGAATAAAATATAGGTTATAGTCAGCATTTTAATTTAATGCGGTTAATAATTTTTAGTCTACATATTAGGCAGCTACTTAAAAATAAAATTTCGCATAAGACTGAAATATGCGAATTATGAAAATGTACAACTAAAATTGGTATTTCCACACTGGTAATATGATATACGTTTTATATTATAACAATAATGTAATTTCATACATCGACAAAACTTAATAAATATGAAAAGATTGATATGAAAAAGCCACAATTACATAAGACGGTAACGTAGATGAAGTAATCATTAAAATAATTTTGTTTATTAAGCCAAAACAATAAGAACTTAACAGTTGCGAGGGTAGCATTCTTAGATAAATACTATGCCAATTCCTTAATAGGAGCATTTGAGTAATTACCTGACTGATACTAGAATAAATCGTGAGAGCCAGCGCATATAATTTATCTGATTCTCATTATCTGCACAAAAATCTGGTAGTTTTAGCACTTAATAACAATTTTCATTTTTTTTGTGCCATGGATGATGATAGTTATGTCAGCCCAGTATTAGCTAGTTCAAGTAAGTTAACAATGTTATAATGAGTACATAGAAACGGTTTCCATATTATTTTTATTTTTTTAAATAGACGGGCACTATCACCAATCACGCAAAAAACAACTTGTATAAAACAAACAGAATAATGTTCAGTCTGTTAAACGAACAATCAGAATATGGCAGTGGTGTAAATTCAAGACATCAAGTCACGTTTCAAAGCGTGTTATTTACGTTTTGACTTTGCATGAAGTGTAATCATCACAGTTCCTCTACCTTCTAGTAAGGAATATACTTTGTATTCGAGACGAACACTATCACAAATCACACAAAAACAACTTGTATAAAACAGACAAAATAATGTTCAGTCCGTTAAATAAAAAATCCGCGAACGGTGTGCAAAATTTGAGATATCAAGTCACGTCTCAAATTGTTTTATTTACGTTTCGGCTTTGTATGAGGTGTAATCATGACAGTTCCTCCACATTATAGTGAAGAACGTACTTTGAATTCGAGATCAAACTCAGTTTACATTTTATATAGTTTTTTTCTTAGTTTAATTAAACTCTATTCTAAAGCACCCATTAAAGTCAAAGGATTTCGAATTAAAAACAAAATTTACGGTTCAAAATTTTTATAATTTTCATGCAAACACGAAATATTTAGAGTTAATTCAAAAAGAATATAGGAGAAATTATGAGAACATAATGAAAAAAGTAGTTTCTCTTTATTAATAAGTGAAAAGTTATAATGATGTAATCACCTAAAATATGAAGACGGTAAAAATTTAAATATGTTAAATACATATTCTAAGGAAAAATATTAATTAAACTTCTTGCTATAAAATGAATGAAATTATAAATTATTTAGAAGTCCCAAATATACTTTTGCTAATTATAAAGTAGGAAAACAGGTTCTGAATAAGGAGTACCATTTATAGATTCTAATATAATATGTTTTTGCACTTGATATAGTTTATAAATGCTTGTTTAGCTGCCGGCCGGGTAAAGCAAGGTTTGAATTACAGGTAATGTTTTCTTCAATTTTCTTAAGTATTTATTTAACAGTTTTTATAAAGAAATTCTAGAGACATGCTTGAATCTAAATTAGCCGGCAATATTCATCAAAATACAGCGCTAAAACCGGAAAAACAATAGTATAGAAAAATTAAAATATTAGGAAAAATAAATTGAAAAACGTTGTGATATTAAATGAAGACCTTCCGGAATTCCTATTAGTAACTGATCCATATTATATAAAACGAATAAGGAATCAACATGTCACAAATAAGTATACACTAGAAAAAATGGGGAAATTTGAAACAGCAATGGAATTTATTGTAATTTATATTACAGAGGCTTAAAACAATAGCATTTAAAATGTATATAATGAAATAGATAAAAGGTAAATTTAGTTTCATTCTAGCATTTCCACTTCGCCGTGCTGGCGAAGTGGAACGTATATTTCGTTTTACTTTATGACTTAGGAAGGTGCTTGGACATTTAATAAGACGTTTTTTTGTTTAATCGTATCGACATTACAATAAATTTTTTCTGAGATTATCAATTTACTAATAAGTTGAAAATTATTTGTGTAACAAAATATTAATTATTTCAACGTAACAATTAATAACAAGATATTAATTATAATAAGATTTTAGTAATAAGATTCCATTTTATAATGTATTTTAGAAAAGTATAACTTGGTTTCTGATTCTTATTCCTATGATAGTACGAGTCAATGTATTTTGATAACCGATAATTTGGTTGATATATTTAATTTCTTTAACACGTATAAATGCAATTAATTCCTAACAGTATTTACATGTGTCAGATAAATCAAATTTATCAGCAAAAAATTATTGAGAAAGTTTATAAAAGTTAAGATGAGTTTTTTATTTGAAACTTAGCCATACCGAAGGTATTGAAGCTAGTAAATTAAAATATTATTATATTCAGTAGTAAATATATACGTGTAAAATTTGTTTTCAAATTAAATTTACATTTTAAAATACAAAATTCGTGAATATGGAAAATACCTGAGAACAATATGAACAAAGTGTGTTTAATGGTAAAATGAAATTAACATCAGGAAATTTTCGATAGCTTTTATAAATAGAGTGAAGATAATTAGATTAACAGATTCAAACAAGTTTAGTCAGGATACTTTCTAGGTTAATTGATTTATTTATTGATTGATATGATTTATTTATTGATTGAGTGATTGACACAATTTGACCGAAACTCAAAAGCAATGTTGCATGAAGTGGTATTATGAAATGTTACAAAAGTTCAATGAAAGTTACTCAAATACTATCCGACACCATCACGAACAATGGGATATACTACTACGAATCTGAAACTAACAGTCTGCATAATAGATATCTTATTCCGAAAGGTCGTCTACAGAGGTAAAGGAACTATGGAGGACTGGTATAACGGATATGGTTAGTATGTTGCGACGATTGTTCCAGAAAATAAAAGTAGATACCGTAGAGTGGTTTACCAGTAACATTTTACCAGTTTTTTAAAAATCTGGACACACTTGGAATATACTTTGTATACAGCCCTGACCACGAAACATAGGATTTCTATATATTCCCAAGGAGAAAAAATAACACGATTTACAAACGTTGAAGAAACAGTGACTGTCTTCAAATAAGGTTTTAAAGAGAAATCCAAAGAATGGCTTCCCTAATTCCATCGAATAAAACCATTGTAAGAGTGCTACTGAGGTTACGATTGGTTATAATAAAAGTTTTGGTTAGTTCCATTTCTTTATACTAACAACTATGAAAAACGTTTGAGGCAATATTTTTACTTAGTGAAAAGTAAGGTTAATATTGGAAAGTAATTTAATAGAAATAATACTTACCCTCAAATATTTCAATTTTGTTTGTAAATAAATACGTCCAAAATGTTCTAAACGCACTTAAAACGGTTATTTTTATTTTTAATATACATGACTCTAAATTATTTCACTTTTACTCTAGTTTTATGATATAATAATGCATCTGTATCTCCTGCGTTCCGATTAAATGATTTTGAGTGAAAAGTATTTTTTTTCTTTTCGGGATTTCAAGATTGTCGTTTAATATATAAATCTCCGTCCGATATAAGTAATAAGAGCCCAAATTAAAACAATTCTGAAATAATAGAAACAAAACGAGATGTCATAAAAGTAAAAGATGCCATTATTCAATGGAAAATATCCCTTTGAAAAACAACCGTATTTACAGACCACTTTGTATCAGCGGACGATAAATTTAAGAGACTACGTCGCTTGTCAGCTTGAAATGAAAAAGTTTGTTGTTTTCATTTTTTAAAGAAGAAAATTATTTTATTCTTTTACAATATCTGTAGAATAATTAATTTATTAAAACTTTCAAATATTCGCATTATTAAATAAACTGGCTCAATTAATTAGAATAGAATTACTGGATGAAAGTAATGAAAGGAATACATCTATATACATATATATATATATATATATATATATATATATGTATATATATATATATATATTTATACATATATATATATATATATATATATATATATATATATATATATATATATACTTGTTATTGAGTAAGATTTTGTACTTATGTCTATAAAGTAGGTCTTTCATAAGGTAATAGGGAATACAGCTTCTTACTTCTTTTCTGTTTTCGAAATAAGGCTTTCTATCACCGACATATTTACGTTTAATAGTTTTGATATGAAAGTATAAACAATATTTTTCCTTTTAGTAAATATCGGTTGAAAGAGTTTTAATGTTCTAATTTTTATATTAAGTGTGAGTAGTTAAAATGTAACCGTAGGTAGATTTCATTATGAAATATTTATGATACAAAATATTGTGGTGTAATGTTTGATTTATCTATCAAATTTTCTTATTATTCATATCTTGATTGTATGAAGAAAATGAATGACTTTTTTGGGTTCATAATAAGTATGGAAAAAATTTAACCCGGTATCAACCCGCGGATATACAAATTGAAACTTCCAGGTACGTGATCATGCACGGGTAGCTTGTAAACTTTTTTTCTTGGCTCCTCACTGTTACAAATGGAAAAGAGCATGCGTAAATGTTTTAGAAAATTTCATTACCAATTCACTCTGTTTATATTACACACTGTGGCGGTGACCTTAGTTCTCCTACTGATCTCCTCCTCGACAAGACACCCCGTGCATAGTTCTTTCCGCAGCTCGCTGAGTAACTTGGTGTTATCTTAATAGACCAATAGTAAGCGATTATATCTCACTTCTATATTTCGTATATCTTCTATACTCCAAGCACTGGGATATTTTAAACAATAAGGCGTGGCAAAACTTTCCGAACATTACTAAGCCTAGCTAAAAGAAATATAAGTTAAAAAATATAACTTGAAATATAATGTTTGCGCTATTTTGTTTATTTTTAATTATTTATCATTTCTATCCACGGTCAGACGACAACATACACGGCTACGTGTTTTGAAATCAATATTATACTAAATTCACTTTTTAATAAAAATGTACGTCATTAATAATTTTTTATCTAATTATCCTTGTTTATTACAATATAATATCTAATATTCGAACATTTTATGTAAGTACAGACCTTTCATGAATTTTACCCAAAATAATAGAGATTAGTTAGAAAAAAACTTAGGTAGTTTCTGGCATATTATTTGTCAGTCGTTGAAGTAATCTTCTTTGTTTTTAACAAGGAAATATCTTGTTAAAAAGAGAGAGACAATTCTTGTAAATACTTTTATCATAACTTTTCTAAATAATTTTATAAAAATATCAAGGGATACTAGCAACTATTCCTAGTATATTATTTTAAAAATGTAATATCAGTATTAGAGTTAATATTTCAGAACCAGAATTTCCATGAATGAATGATTCTTATTTAACACTCGGGTAAGGGTAGCCTCGAAGCCAGTATGTTGCTTTTAGATTTACTTAATTGAACATTTTGTTCTAGGTGTACGTAATGATTAGCAACTTCAGGAACAATATTCCCGGCATGTGAAGAGAGAAGAGGAACAGCATTCACGATATGGACCTGAAATATGATCTTCTTCTTATTAATCTTTAACTCAATTTCATTTTCATTTTTAGTCCTATCTGACCTGGGAAACATCTGCTTAGTTCCCTCAACATTGTACTAAGGTAGTCGAGCCATTACTACATAATAAAGACTCCGTAGTATCTCTTTTAAACTATTTATGGGAATAAGTAGACCTTGCCAGATTTCGTCTTATTTTATGTCACTTCATATTACGCTAGATAAATTTTAATACAATTTCACATATTTACCGTCTATAATTTATTTTGAGTTTTTACTATTATGTACTTCCACCAAAATTACTATGCGGGCTTGATAACAAGTTTTCTCGGCGAGTTTATCAATTAATTTAAAAGTATTTGTGACAAGATCTCGAGATTTGCTCTCGGTTTTATCAGCCAGGAAGATTCATTTGTATCTGTAAAGCAAATCATTGAAGATATGACTTTGCAAACAGCTTACTGAGGGTTAAAAATGAAGACTTTGACGTTACGTAATTATGAGCTTCATATAATTAAGAATTAATATAATGAATATTTAGTTGAGGCAGAAGATTAAAGAGAGAATGACATTAAGGTGAACTGTGTATTTCCGGAATAGAATGACTGGTTTGAAAGAAATTATATCACAGGTTTTAATAACATTGACGTTGTAATAAAAACATAATATTAAAATTTATATAAACTCGAATTTTTAGTAAGTTCTTATGTAAAATAAAAATCACATTTCTCTCGCCTATTCATAGAATTAAAAGAAGAGGACCTAATATTTTAAAAGGTGTTTTTAATAAGAAAATATCATTATGATAAATTCTTGAAAACGATGTTTTTATATGGTTAATCATTTTTTCAACACAAACTTTTTATAAATAAGATTCATTAAATTTTCTACCTTCGCTTACCCTTTTCTACCTATCTTACTCTAGTAAGCTTACGAAAGAAATTATAAGAAACTTAACGTGGTTTTTTCTAACGCAAGTAAGAAAATCTCAAATACACACCTAACGATTTCTTGACAATAGCAATATATTGTAATACATCTAATGCTGTTTATTCTTTGATAAACCGCTTTCACTGTCACGTTAATATAATTTATTTGCATAAACACGTCAAAAAAAACTGTAATGTTACGTGACACGCAATAACGTACGAACCGTTTCGGAATAATTCCTCAATAGTCTCATCACGCTCTTTGAATATAACTATGTAGAACTATGTGGCATAGAGTTAGTAAGTATTGTATTCCTTATCTTGTACTTTATATTACAGTATTTAAATTCACCAATGATATTTTAAATTTTTATTACCTTACAAAATATGGAAATAAAATATTATTTTTACATTGTTTGTCACAGGAAGAAACACCTCGAAATAAAAAACCTGACATTCATTAGAACACGCGTGTGCTTATCAGGATGTAATTGTAATAATGACTGTTTTATGGAATTTATATTAATTTATTAAAGAATATTATTTACATATGTACTAACATATCATTTATACTGACTAGCTTCTGTTTTAAAATAATTAAGCCATCGACCTATTTGGGTAATGAGAGTTATGGTATTCCTTTTTAATTGATACAGGTACATTAGATTTATTAGGTTTATATTTTTAAAAATTTATTTAACGAACCTTCCATGAGATACATAGAGAATAAGCATCAACGATCTAGAGGCGTTGAGTCACTCAACATTACATTGTTAATCATAAAGTTCCTTATAGATACTTTATTAATTATTCAGCAAAACTTGTAATCATTTTGAAATAATTAATTTTCAGATATACTCAATAACGACAGTTAAATGAAGCCTACAATGACTAAATATGCATAGTTTCTCTTTCACATTTGCAAAATTGTATTTTTCTTCGTAAAATTACGTAACCCTACAAGAAATTTCATTATTTAAATATTATGTATCCGTCCCGGCTTTCCCAAGTCAAAAACATCCACGTTTTAATAACTTTCGATTAAATAAATATTTCTCTGCATTTTTACGTTTTAATTGTCATTTTGTAATATTATTTAGAATGCTACGAGTCCAGTTTTGTCATCTATCGTCTATCTTCTATCTTCTATATACATATATAAAAATCAATGCCACTTTTGGTTGTCATTTTATAACTCAAGAACGGGCTCACCTATCCAAACCAAATGTTTAGGCTTTGTTCGGACTATTTAGTAGATAGTTTATGTGAAGTTTGCACAAAATCGGTATAGTGCTTCTTCATTTATCACATTTTTTGTAACAACTGAATTCAATAAATGGCGGATCATTTTGTAAATGAGGATTTTGCTGTCAAATTGAACTTTTTTTCACACGGCGATTGTGCTGTCAAATTGAAACTTTTTTCAGTGTTGACAGTAAAAGCATGTTGTTATGTTATTCATGCGGTCATTTCATTTTGAACGTGGTTCGATTAAAGCAAATTCTCAGCGATAATTATTGCTTTGTGTTTATATTTTTTGTTCAAATGTACTATGAATTAAATTGTCAAACGCATTTACACAAACGATAAGATTTGAACTGTTGAAGTGAATTACATGTATGCATGTGTGTTTCTATATTTGAAAAAACATATTGTGTACCACTATTAATGTAGCAATTATTTTTTTAATTTGATTTATCCTTTTTTAATTGAAGGAAAAATGCCACGAGGAAGACGAGCAAATATAGGTCGCCGAACGCGTAATGCAAATGATGTGGCATTACTAAGACGATCACAGACTGCAGATGAACCCGCACAAGCTAATGCATCGCAGCGTGAACGTAATGCACGAAATAGATCTGTTGACCCTGTACCTGTACTGAATCTTGCACGGCGATCACGAATACGTCGTGCTGTTTTGGCTGAAATGATGCGTGCTGCTTTTAATTACAACAGTCAGATTGATTATAGTGTGTACGGATACATTGGAATGATGGACGCAATATGTCAACATTGTGATGCGGCTAACTTTCCAGGTGAAACGCCCGGCATGCGTTGTGCTACTGGCAAAGTGAGATTGCCAGCATTAGAAACTCCACCCGAACCATTGTATTTATTAATTTTTAGGACATCTCAAAAGTCGAAGCACTTTTTGAGTCCTATTCAACAATATAATTGGGCATTTCAAATGACTTCTTTTGGTGCTACTAAAATTATTAGAGATAATATTATGCCGACGTTTAAAGTAAACACTTCAACAGGATTGTCCCATGTTTATACAATCTGAATCATAAAGTATTCGATAGTTTTAAAAATTATGATACAACATCTACCTAAAATTATGATAAAAATTATGATGCAACATCTACCTAAAATTGCATACATGTTACAGATTCAGGGCCAGATATATCATCAAGCTGGTTTGTTATTGCCATACCCCGACGCTGATCATAAATGTTTGCAAATTAAATAATAAAAAAATAATAAAAATAAAAAAGAATACAAGACGAGAAATTATTCGTGAGCTACAAAGGTTTTTCCATCAGCATAACGCATTAGTTCAATTGTTCAAAATTGCTCTTGATCATATGCCATCTGATAATCACAAAATCGTAATAAGGGCTGATAGAACACCTTTTGGAGAGCGTGAAAGGCGATTCAATGTACCGACAATTGTTGAGGTTGCAATTGTAATTCTTGGTGATCAGTTTCAATCCCGTGATATTGTACTTCATCGCAGAAATGAGCAATTGCAACGTGTTTCGGAACTTCATCGTAGTTACGATGCATTACAATACCCAATATTGCATTGGAAAAGTGACGATGGCTATGAATTTTTATTTGTATCGATTGATGGTTCGTCCACAAGAACAAAATTATATCTGGAGATGTGGTAAATTATATCATCAGTACATCGTTGATATGTATGCCAAAATAGAAACTGAACGTCTTAATTTTATTCGTTTCAACCAAGCAAAATTAAGATCCGAAGAATATATTCATTTGCAAAATGCTATAGCGAATGATGCTAATGTTAATGACATCGGACGTTTAACTATATTGCCATCTTCGTATATTGGTAGCCCACGGAATACGAACGAATATGCGCAAGACGCAATGTCTTATGTACAAAGATACGGTCGACCAGATCTGTTCATTACATTTACATGTAATCCACAGTGGGGTGACATCAAAAACAATTTATTTGAAGGACAGTCGACAACTGATCGTCATGACATTACAGCACGTGTTTTTCGGCAAAAATTGAAAGCACTTATGGATTTAATTGTGAAATTATGTGTATTTGGAGAGGTGCGTTTCCATATGTACTTCATCGAATGGCAAAAAAGGGGTTTGCCGCACGCACATATATTAATTTGGCTGGTACATAAAATAATTCCGGATCAAATCGATAACGTTATATCAGCTGAAATTCCTGATCTAACTGTTGATCCTGAGTTAATTCAAGTTATCGATAAAAACATGACACATGGTCCGTGCGGTGAACTAAATATGAATTCGCCATGTATGATTGATGGAAAGTGTTCTAAACGATATCCAACGCAATTGACTTCAGACACAATAACGGGTAATGACGGATATCTGTTGTATCGACGTAGATCACCTAATGATAATAGCAAAACGGCAACCATTAGAATGCGTAACCAGGACGTTGAAGTTGATAATCGTTGGGTGGTTCCGTAT
The DNA here is from genome assembly GCA_039881145.1 of Druceiella hillmani. Classification (NCBI taxonomy): domain Eukaryota; kingdom Metazoa; phylum Arthropoda; class Insecta; order Lepidoptera; family Hepialidae; genus Druceiella; species Druceiella hillmani. Next base: position 209,824 of record JAYKKI010000110.1, on the reverse strand, counting down.
TGTTCATTATTATCGAAAATATTAAATGCTCATATAAATGTGGAGTATTGTAATTCAGACAAATCCATTAAATATATTTGCAAGTATGTAAATAAAGGGAGCGATATGGCTGTTTTCGGTGTTGCTGGTGATAATAGAAATGATGAAATTACTCAGTGTCAAATGGGGCGCTATATTAGTAGTAATGAACCTGTCTGGAGGATTATGTCGTTTCCAATGCACGAAAGACATCCTGTGGTTGTTCACTTGGCTGTGCATCTTGAGAATGGCCAACGTGTTTAATTTAATGTAGCAAATGTATTGGAAAGAGCAGCACAACCACCAGTGACGACGTTGACAGCTTTTTTCAAATTATGCGAAACTGACACTTTTGTGATAAATTTGTTATATTCTGAAGTGCCTCAGTATTACACATGGAATGTGTCTTCAAAAAAATTTCAAAGACGTAAACAAGGAACAGCAGTCCATGGGCATCCTGGCACTTTCCAAACAGATGCAATTGGGAGAATATATACAGTACATCCAAACAGTGCTGTGTTTTTATTTGAGATTGTTATTAGTTAACGTCAATGGCCCAAAATCATTTAAAGAATTGAGAACAGTCAAGGGTCATTTGTGTCAAACATATCGTGAAGTATGTCAACTCTTGCATTTGTTGGAGGATGATGCACATTGGGATTCAACACTTCAAGATGAATCTACTTCAGCTCATCCACAACAAACACGAATGCCATTTGCCATTATATTATCAACATGTATGCCATCAAATCCACTTGAATTATGGAACAAATATAAACATTATATGGCAGAAGATATTTTAATTCGTATGCGTCATCATGCTAAAATCCTGATTTGTTGATTACCTTGGAAATGTACAACGAAGCTTTGATAATAATTGAAGATATGTGTCTAACGATTGTAAATAACACAATTAGTACAATTGGGTATGACCGCACCAAATCGTGAGATGCATGATTTGTTTGATGATGAATTGCAACGTGAGCAGGAATTCAATCCTAATGATTTGCGTTTATTTGTACAATCGAATATAACCAAAATGAATATTCAGCAAAAACATGTATATGACACAATCATGCATGCTGTTTCCAATAACGCAGGTAGATTATATTTCTTGGATGCACCTGGTGGTACAGGTAAAACGTTCGTTATATCATTGATTTTAGCGACTATTCGATCGGAACAGAAAATTGCATTGGCACTTGCATCTTCGGGAATTGCTGCTAAATTATTAGAAGGTGGTCGGACCGCACACTCTGCATTAAAATTGCCATTGAATGTACAGGTGATTGAAAATCTAACTTGCAATATTTCGAGAAATTCTGCTATGGCAAAAGCTTAACGTCAATTATTTTATGGGATGAGTGTACAATGGCGAATAAAAAATCAACAGAAGCATTTAATCGAACAATGCGAGATTTACTTGGTAATCAACAGCTTTTGGTGCTTTGATATTACTGTCAGGGGATTTTCGACAAACATTGCCTGTCATTCCTCGATCAACTCCTGCTGATGAAATAAATGCCTGTTTGAAGTCATCAGTTCTTTAAAGATATGTACAAAAAATGACACTGAACATTAATATGCGTATTCACCTACAAAATGATCCAGCTGCCCATGAGTTTTCAAAACAATTGTTAGAAATTGGTGATGGCAAAATACAAATCGACAGTACCAACGGATTGATTGCTGTGCCGAACAATTTTTGTACAATTGCGCAATCGATAGATGAATTGATTGAATGTGTTTTTTCCGAATATTCTTCAGAATTACAGAAATCATGATTGGTTGAGAGAACGCGCCATTTTAGCACCGAAGAACATTCATATCAATGCCATTAATTTTCAAATTCAAGCGAAACTGCCAGGTGTAGTCACGACATATAAATCAATTGACCGTGTTATGAATCAAGATGAGGCAATGAATTATGCAATTAAATTTTTAAATTCATTGGAACCGGCTGGTATGCCACCGCATTGCTTGAATCTGAAAGTTAGTTCTTTGATTATATTATTGCGAAATATTAATCCACCAAAACTGTGTAATAGCACCAGATTGGCAGTGAAAAAGTTATTGCCAAATTTGATTGAAGCTACGATCTTAACTGCTAAATCAAAAGGAGAAGCTTGTTTGATACCGCGTATCCCTATGATTCCAACTGATATGCCATTTGAATTCAAACGATTACGATATCCTGTGCGTTTATCATTTGCGATGTCCATCAACAAGGCCCAAAAACTTAACGTTTGTGGTGTGAATTTGGAGGAATCATGTTTTTCACGTGGCCAACTTTATGTTGCCTGTTCCAGAGTCGGTACCCCCAGCCGTTTGTTTATTCATGCTCAAAATGGAAAAACAAAAAATATTGTTTATCCTAATGTTTTTGATTAAGTTTTAAAATAGCTAGCAATTAATCAAATATTTTTTTTGTTTGAATAAATGAATTTGATGTTCCAATTAATTTTTTTAAATATTTCACTTTATACGTAGCGAAGCACGTACCGGGCCGCTAGTATAATATAAGAATGCTACAATTTTCAGAGGAGCTATATTTTAAATATTAAGTAACATAAGAAACCTATTGAACTTTACCTGCATATACGTAGCTTATTGTTGTTCGTTGGGTGAATAAAAAACCCATCATATTTATAAAATACGCCTCATCTTTATTTATTAACGTTCCAATATCGTCAAGGATTATTAAATAACTTTAAAAGCCCAATAAAATAATTTTAATGAAACACAAACAAAATGAGCAGTAATCAAACCGGCAATATGTCCATTAGTCACGGAAGAGTGCTTCTTTCAATAAACGACTATAATTACCAACCGCTTCGTTTCTGTGAACTGTAGGTTTGAAAGTAATTCTCATCAGTTAGCATCGAATAGAAAAGCATTTTGTAATAATTTTTGAAAATATCTAATGGTCGTTCTTTTTTTCTTACTTGCCTATCATTATAGCCTAGTATTATTTCTACTTTCTTTAATTTCTTTACCACGACCTAGGTTTCGTTGTATTACAACATCTTCAGGTAAGATATTAGCAAAGATGTAAATCTTAATGGGATATTAGCAAAGATGTAAATTTCTACAAAATTAACGCCAAATATATAATGTGTTCTTAAATTATAATAAGTAAAACTTGTTTTTACTTATTATAATTTAAGAACGTTAGATTAGGAACTTTATATTTTTTTGCTCATAAATAAAATAATAACTTTCGGTATTGTTAATATTGCTTGGAATAAAAGAAAGTAAATGAATTATATTACTCTTTTTTCTCTAATTGTTACTTAATTCACTAATTTACAATTAAAAAATTACCGGAAAAAGAATTGAGAATATGTTGAAATCACAAGGCAAAACGAGCTAATTAACTAAATTAACTTCCACTTATGGCGCTTAGACCATCCTGTCATTCCCATTCCCGGTATTTCATAGTAAAGTATACTCGTCATAAGAAAGATGACCAATTATTTTAAATATTTATTTTCCAAATTATAATTTGTTAATTTGTAAGCTTCTCTTGGATAAAAAATGTATTCTATGTTCTCATTTAGCAAGAATAAAATGTTTTACGAGTATATCCCCTTGATTACTTTTTCTACGAAATTATCTATCAAGAAATAAAGTCAAGGTTTATCGTTTCGTGAAAATGTAACAAAAATAATTTCTTCTCGTATAAGAGTTAATGAAAATATTCCCCACAAAACAGATAATTAAAACTAATTATGCATTTTTTATAGAAATCCTATATACATTAAAAGGTTAATATATTATTCTTCTTAGTCCTGTAACAATACATAATATATTAATATATATATTTTGTATAAAATTATAAACAAATTTAAGTTATTTTTAAATATAATTTTTTATATATAGTTTACCGGAAATGCTAAAAATTTCTAATTGATAATACTTTTCATGTATATACCTGGCTCCGAAAGTCAGTTGAAATTAGAAATTTTTAAAATGTTTACACGACAAATTTACAATAAAACAAACCAACTGTATAAGGTATACTTTTTAAATAATTTAAGGTTTGAGTAACTTGTAACTATGCGAACAATAACATCAAAAAATATGATATAAACCGTAAAACTTGAAAAAACTTGTTCAAATTACAGTTTAAAGAAAATTGGATGGTTAATATTTAAAATTCGTTTGAAAATAAAATAAAAATTAATATTTTGTGTACCCTTTAACAGCTGCGTTACTACATTAGTACATTTTGTTATTAAAATGGACCTTCTTAGAATAAAATACCATGTAGATTTTCAATAGAAATTGACGCTTACAATAATGGGAACTTCAGAAGCCCATACCAAAATAATTGAGAAAATACTAACAAAACAAATGAAAAATGATCGTTAGTCGGGGAGAAGTTCAGTCACTTTTGATCAACGCCAAAAAGTCACTTTTGATTAACGATATAATTATGATTCGCTTTGTCTCCGCAAAGGACAGTTTTAAAATTTTGTGTTTGTTAGTAAAAATGGAGATGTCTTTAAATTCGAGTGAAGTTAGAATCAGTTCAGAGAAAAATAAATCGTCATTATTTTATACCGTGGCCGCTGTTTTTAATGTTCCTCATTACTTTAGAAGTTAACTTGTTGGGACAAAAGCGAATTTAAATTGGCGAATTTAAATTAAGCATTCTACATTATCATTTTCGTAGGAAGAAAACGTTTGAAATAAATTATTTACGTATTTCCGGTTTAAAGCGATCCAGCTTTAGCAATTTTAATTTATATTATTTACATTTAGAGGGACGAGTTAATATAGAGTAAAACGTATGGTTCTACATTAAAGAATATGTCGCTTCTTGACATATTGACCTTTATTCCAATTACCTAACATTTATAATTCAAAACCGCAAAGACAAGTAGCAATAATGTATGTTATTCCCTCCATTTTAGATCAGTTTCTTACTTTCGAAAAATAAATAACTGTATAGATTAGTTTAGTATTCAATTAAATTTCCATTTGTTGAATAAGCAAATGTATGCTAAAAGAATAAAAATAGTTATTTAAAGAGAATGGGTAAACAGACAAGAAAAAAATTATTACATCTTCTCTACTAATACACTATATTTTCTTTCTAATAATAAAGCAATCAGATAAATAACTTTAAATTAGAGTATACGAAAAGTATTGATCTGAAAAAGTTGTAATTCCTATGACATAATCCCCCGTTCTTCCTCACCTATTCTACAAGGCAGTATACGTGAGTATTATGTTACATTTCCTAAGTCAGACAATAATTTCAACATTTTTTTAACTTTTTAACATTAAAACTAATTAATGATTGCAAATACCAAAATTAAAATATTTAGCAGAAAGCTAAACGTGAATGTTTATTACACCAAAACTTGCAATTGGGTGTATAGGCTGTGGTTTATATTTGTAGGAGATAATAAACGGAAAAAAAATTAAAACCACATTATTCTACTAATCTAAAAGTAATTTTTTTATCTGACCCTATAGGTAAAATTGGCTAATTTATTTTAAATTCCTTTTAATTTATAGTCGTAAAAGAAAAAAATAAAAATGTTTTTGGAGCAATTTTTAGAATTTATATTTTTCATTTCTCATAACTTTCGTACACGTAAATGAAAATTTCTCAAGAATATGCTAATGGAAGACAATAAAACAAATACACCAGGCGATTTTAGTTATTGCACACTCTTTATTTCCATTGTAACTATTGGCTATAATGAAAAACTATCGGCTATAGTGAAAATGATGTGCAATAGAAAGAAAAATTTTAATGACAATATTTTAGAAATAGTTTACCATTACTAGTTTACAAAGGCCTTTTTATTCAGTGATGTGCTAAGCAATTTCCAATGGTATTATTAAATTATTTTCAAAAGCTATAAACCCACAATATCAGTTGACGTATCAGAATGCAGTTGAAGTTCCATAACCATATATTCAGCAGAAGTCAGGTGGTCAAACTTAATAGGGACTAAAATTACTGACTTTTGAAAGTATACAAAATTCTAACAATGTTGATGATATCGGAAATCATATTTTGCCTTTCATAATATAATCCTGTGCACGAGACAGGATTGTAAGTACGGAAATATAAACTTCATTTACTTATTGTAAATGAAGTTTTAACTTTTGCCTAAGTCACTGGTTACAAATATTGAATAAAAGGATAAATAAAAACTGATTTGGAGGACATTGGGATAAAAATTTGAGTGAAGTTTTTAGTACACATATAAGGATAATTTTAGCTAAGTGAAAGAAAGTGGCATATTTCCTCTAATTGTGCATTTCCTCGATTTCCTTACGAACGTTTGAAACATATCGGATTCCAATCTGAAATATTGTCTGTGACGCGAGCAAAATTGTGTTTGATTCAGTCGCTACCTTTCATAAATTCGAACACATTTGTTGGTGACATATTGGACATGACAAGAGTGATGAAACTAATTTATTTACACGTATGTGTTTATGTTATATATTCACACCAAACTTACGTGCGAGAAAAATGTAATTTCGTTAAATAAATATAACACAAATTATTTAAGATATTGAGTAAAAATATTTACGAGAACATTTTAAAAGAAATAAAACACAAAATCATTGTGTCAGGAATTTTTGTTGACGTGTCTTTGAATCTGTTTAATTGTATGCGTATTACGCAACAATCATTGAATTGATTTTTGAGAAGTTTTTTTATTGGTTTTTTATGGTTCGTTTTAAATATACTGGCTTTCGTCCTTCGTAATTGACAAAGCAAAACAAAAAAGATTGGGTAATGTGAAATTGCAATTCAAATTGTATTTATTTGAAAAATTGCTTCTATCATTTTCAGACACTGAAACGTGATAACTGACAAGTGATTTTGAAATTATAAAAACGTTGCTATATAATAAACAATATATTAGTAGAATTTAAACGATACTAAATATGAACCTTTCCTTTATATTATATATTTCCAGAATAATTTTCACAAGGAAATTAGTGATAAAATGGGATAAATAAAATAATTTTTTTATAAAGTATAATCGGTCGTATAAGAATGTACCACTCTTACAGCGTCATTCAATATTTAGAAAGGTCGTTAACTTGTAAGTGACTTTGGCAATTTTAGCAGGTTTAAAATTCATTTCAAAATATGTCACGCATTTTTATAAACTTGCACAACTTGTAACTCGTCACATTTTTTCCCCCGGGAGTAATGATGTTATCGATAAGTGGATATTTTGTCTATTACGACTTTTTCCTACCTTAAATATGAAAACTTTTAATTCATATATTCCGTAGAAGAATCAATATATTTCTTGCCTGGAATAAATTAAATATAAGCACTGCGGATTTTCATCAAATAATTTTGCTTGCTCATATCATCCTAAATTTTGTCTTCATTTTTTAAACTAACTTTAATACTTTTCTTCTAATATCACAATTTTTTGTTAAATCTCATATTCGTAAAAATAAAAGTTCATTTATGTTTCACAATGTTTATTAATCGGCCTATACAAAAAATACATACCCGGAATTATATTGCCGGAATATGACCACATACAATTAATTTATCTTCAAAATAATTTAATACCGGTGGATATTAAAGACATACTTATTGTTTAATACTGAAAGTAATACAAATCTACCTTCTGCAGGGAAAGTAGGAGTAGACTGTAATGTAATTACTACAGTTGATCAAAGAAGTATCTACCGTGACTAATGGACAGATTTAGTTTAATGACTCCCCGTTTTATTTGTGTTTCATTAAAATGATTTTGCAATAATTTTTTAGTCATTTTATAACCAGTGTCAATTATGACTTACCGATATTTACATAATCTAAATATGCATTATGAATAAAATAACCATTTAAATAACCAATCGTTATTAAAATGGTTCTTCCGATTCCGTAATGAAAGACTGAGCTATAGATAGGGTTTATTATACATTGGGATATGGATATTATTTGGTAAAAGAATAATCGAAATATTTACATTAATTAAAATATTATTATTTTTAAAAAAATTGTTTTGTAATTCTCCGGCTTTTGACGTACATACCAAAGTAATGAGTGTAGTATAAAATTATTTATTTTTTAAACTCTCCTTTACAATGAATAAGTTAACCATTATGTTTATTAATTCATTACTTGTAGCTAATATTTTAAAGGACGGATCATAGCGGAATTGTAATAAATTCTTTGGAAAATAACTGGTTTCATTCTGATGTTATTACCTTATATTAAAAAATAGTTTTTAATCATTGATCAAGCAAATATCTTCGTATTTCCTTATATAATTACCACTTACATTTTTTAGAGATCTCTGTCCAATTATTTTTTTGCCATACCTCTTTAACATTATGTACAGTGACAATATTTTTCCTTAAAACATTTTATTTTGTCTTATTCCGATCTTGTGACAGTTAAACAAATTATTTAAGTTTCTCACACACTTAATTTTATTCGATATTTACTTTCACACAACCAACATGTGTATGGAAGATCACTAGGTAACAAAGTGCCTACGAATTTTATAATAATGCACGCTCATTTTACATTATTAACGTTTCTCTGAACATCAAGTTCTATTATGACAATTTATTCCACTCATATTCTGTGATGATTCGGGAAGGAAAAGCATAGTGTATAAGGTTTTTAAAAGGGAAAACCTTTATCTATTTTCTAAACTTGATACTGACTTTTATTTGTAGCTGTGTTTGTTTTCCAAGTTAACATATAAACTTTTGTAAAAGTTTATATGTTAATTTTTATTATGTAATTTTTATTTTTCTTTCTTTCAGCTTTGAAATGTTTCGTAAACATACTCCATTTTTATACGCAATCATTTTCTGTTGTCATAATATCAGTTCAAAATAAAACGACACTCGTGTCCTATTACTTCTATTGGTAATCGTTTTCAATCATACACTTGTTAGTAATTTGTTTTTTACTCATAACTAAAATTTCTTCGTAATATTGAACCTGAAAAATAAAACGGTACCACAACAAATACCAAGATGATAAATACCCTACATTTATTTATTTATAACAAATACAAAGCCCATATACCTACACGTAAAATGAATTGGATTCGTCCCTACTAAGGAACTCCGATATCCGAACTTACGAAAAGAGTATGTGAAACAAAATCGATTTGTTTTATGTCGCACACCGTTCGCCAAATCGAAATCTTGAAAACTTCCGGGTATTTATCTCACTATTTACTGAAATTGCAAAGATTCGATAAAAGTTAAATCAGAGAAAATAAAATATTCTGTTTAATTTCGTGAAAGTTAACTTGAAAGTTGACAAGAATATTTATGAATTGACGTTTAGAGTACCAGTGCCTTGTTCTTTTTAGGAGTGGCCCTTTTTGTTAGTTATTGCCAGTTTATTATTATCAAAAATTTCTATCAATAATATTCTATTTTCGCAGACTAGAATATCTACTTCTGTCAATGCAAGATAGCCTACAAATACAACGCAAAGTTATTTTTACATTAATCCATTTTCATTTCTACATTTTACAAGTTTGGAAAAATGTCCAACCAAAATAATTTGATACATTTATAAGAACCTAAGGTCCGTTAACCATTATTAATATTTTCAAAATTAGTGAACCCAAGAAATAAAAACCCAATAACGTGGTCTTTATCTTGTACTTCTATAAATTTTCTACCTAGTCATTCATTAGGAATTTGGCGATATAGCTTTCGTAATTTCATGTAATAAAGTTCCACTTTGTAATAAAATTTTATAGTGGATTGTTCTATCATTATGTCATTAAGTATGAAATGTGCGTTTTGTTTCTTGTTAATTAAAAGCATAAATTCGAGAAAGCGTTTTGTACAGCTTGTTAGGAATCAAATATTTTTCTTTGCACATGTTCCAAGCTATTAAAAGAGAGAGAAAATAAAGATGAAGACAGAGAGTTTGGAGGTTCAGCTTTAATAGTTTGTAAAATGCAATTTATTAGACATGCGGTCGAACACAGTCTTGCAAGAGAATTGGCCTGTACTCACCAAGATCGTCTGCTCCATCACAGGTTTTTTTATCATTTTGCGTAAATGGTTACAGTAGATATTCGTTGTAAAATACATTTCTATACATAATCTCAACCACATTACACCTGAGAGGCTAACGATTTGTTTGCACAACGAAAAAAATTATAAAATGTAATTTGAAGTGTGTCAAGAATCAGACTTGGTGTTGGAGATTACCCAATACTTTATACTTAAATGATATAGCGGTTTAGTTTAATTTCTGATAGTTTTTAAGCCTACAATTTTTTAGAAACCATGTTTATTAGGGTAATTTAACAAAACACTACGCACGCCCTACAGTGCGACCTTTGTTTATGAAGTGTTATTGAACAGGTGGTAAATTTTAAACACACGGTAGGTAAACCAAAATTAATAATTAATAAGTTATTATTATATAATACTTCATTCTCTCACTACGTTAAAATTTGTTTGCCACATTTTATTAATTATTTCCATAATGCATTTATTAAGGCAACTTAACTATATGAATTTTTGTTACGTGGAAATATTTCCTTTCTTATTATACATTAGTGTTAAATGAAATGGAACCAGCCCTAATGATAATTTATTGAAAAACTTGAAACATTTGTTAATAAAAAGAAGCTGAAATACATCCACATTACAAATTTTAATAATTGAATCAGGCTTTTCCAACGCGCAGTATTGACAGTAATTCAATCAAACATATTGAAACTACATACATACTTAAAATTTGAAGAATTCAACTTTAAGTAAATTTTCTAATGACAGGTTATTTTATTCCAGCGAGATGACGAATCGACATTTCTATTAGAATATTTCACTGAGATATATACAGAAGTTGCTCCGCACGACACATTGTTTTTAAAACACATCTGTACTATAAATACTCAGCTTGACAACTCTGATCTTGTTATATATTTTTTACATGCTAAAATAATTTATAAATATGTTTTACAAAAATATGCTTAAGACATTTTAACATAAAATTTCGAAGAATTCCCTTGCATCAAAAGTTTGTCAATTATTATAAAAATCGGGAAAATTATTTTGAGTCGATTGTACAAGAGGGATAACTCCCATAATTTAGCAATGAGATTAAAGACATTGTATCATAAAATAATTAAGTTCTGTCAAAATTTGACAGATGTAAAGTATCTACTAGTATATTTTCTGAATTTGAGGGGCAATCACAAATGCGAACTGTGTGCAATCGTAACTACATCCATAATAAATTGAATCAGCCTGTTCCTCTTGACGACATTCAATGTGTCCTTGGCGAATGTAGTTGAACTCATAAAAATAGTGGATGAAAAACGCTAAGTTTGCCTCACGTCGCTGACCTTTATAAAGTGAACTCTCGAAGTAAGTTTACATATATATATATATATATATATATATACGTACACGTACGTGTGTGTCCATGATTGAAAACTTTCTCTATGCAACGTCTTTCTCAACAACATCAGGTATCTAAAATATAATGTTCCATGGAATACATTTTGAATAATGCAAATCTGCTTAAATCAATTTTGAAATATTTCTAATAGAGTCTATTAGCGTTTACACTACTAGCATTGCTGCTAGTAAGGGGTTTTAATATTATCTAAAATAAATTTCTGCCAATCGCATCTTAACGAAAAAACTTTGCAAATCATACTCCATTTTCTTTTCTAGTTACAAAACAACACAAACCAAAAATTATATCAAAACATGGTATATCTACTTCAATTTTTTTTCAAAATGACTCCAACATATTTTATGGTTTTTATCACCTTTCTCGTGTAAATATTGATACAGTTTTTCTTCCAAATCAAATCCAGGAAAAATTGTGTAATTTATTTATAAAAAATGTTATACGCAACTGAGAAAGATTACTTGTTAGTAATGAAAAACATAAGTGATTTTCTTAAAAATTTGTCACTTATTAATTTGTACTAAACAAAAAAGAAACACAAAATGTATTAGAATAACATTTCGACGAATTACATGGAAACATTTTTTTTGTTAAATTTAATTTTTTTAAAATTCATTTTTGTTTCATTTAAAATTTGTTCGTCTAATCTGCTCTGTTGCAATTTGATATATAATCTTTATATATATATATATATATATATATACACACATATATATATATAAATATATATATATATATATATATATATATATATATATAAATATATATATATATATATATATATATATATATATATATCTGTTTAGATGTTTTGATAATCTTGAATACGACAGGATGTTCAAATTAACCGATATAAATATGCTAATGAATTTCTATACCTTAAAAAGGAAAATAATTCAGAAATACCTATTACAGGAATTGTTTTCTTAATGCCAGTTGAGGTCTATGTCTTAACTAGGACGCTTTCCGCACAAGTAGATTTTCAATTATCTCCACCCGATTCATGTAAATTAAGTTTTCATTTTACACTCGAGTGAATATCGAATAGATTTCTGTGTGGAGTGAACTCATCTGACGAAAAGCGGTTTTACTTCATTTACGTGTAATCTGTTTAACATACCTGAAAAGAGTATTGGAAGATTTCGAATTCCAGCGGCCACGCTTCGTTTAGAGTTTCCTTAAGTGATTACTTCATGTAAGGAAACATTATAATAATGTAACGAACAATAAAATTCATTGATTTCAAACATGATTTTGAAACCTAACGTTTGATTTATTTCCCTTACTTCAGAGGTGTTTACAACAAGTTACAAGTTCCACGACAGCAGTTTATCGAATTATGTTTCTTTTGACAAGTACATATTGAGATGAGGAAAAAATTACTAGAATATTTTACCAAAAAATTGTTCTGAACATATAAATTTTATATTTATCACATCTAGTTTGTGATTTACTGTCTTTTGACCTGAGGCAAAACGAATATTTCCCAAATTTTCAATCTGAAGAGTTTGAAGCATTGGATTACTGATTTTTCCTAAGTATATAGCTAATATTTAATTGGATATGCGTTTGTAAATATTTGTATTGAAATCATTCATACATGTAGGATTTAAATTAATTGTGAGATTAATTCAAGTAACGCAATTTTTACATTAATTATGAAAATATATTTTTTGAGCAAGTGGGCTTTGTAATAAAATATCAAACTAACATACCTCCCTTTTGTTTGGTCTACTGCAATGAAACATATTATATGTATTACTGCAAATTCAACGTAATCCTACTGTACAAAACAGCGAAACCTGTTAGTCTCAAAATTGCTTTAGCTATTCCAACATTCGCAAGTACAGCTAAAGAAATTTTGGGATTTAAAGATTCACAAACAGGCGAATGTTAAAAACAGTAATTTTGTATCTTATTACTTTTGTTATGTTCACCTAAATAATTTTTCGTAAATAATTTCAGTATGCGGACAAGCTAATCCTGTGATTTTAATATTATTATACATTTAGAAACAATAAAGTACATAATAACTAAAATTACACCGCCTAGTACTAAACCTATATCAATTAAATTCCAAATATTGATAACATATTCAAATTGATTAAACAAAGTTAACTTACGTCGAATACATACGATATCGCAAAATGTTGTGTGTGGAAGACGACCGACAATGACGTCTGCTCTCACGCCTACATTCAGATTGCTTATTTAAGCACCTATTCCTCCCGCACACTTCACCTCTGGTCAAGCCTATCTTGCCAATGTATATCCAGATTAGAAATTTACTTGCGCATTTTAAAGTATACGATGATGCTGGATATAAGGTCAAAAGCTAAAGTCTTCACGTAAATTTTTCTATTTTTTTAAATTTGTTTACCTGTGACGTTAGATGAATTATTATCATGAAATTAATTCCGAAAATGTTTAAAATTCCATAGAACCCACAAAGGTTCCACCGACGAGTTTTAAGGTAAACGCTATTGAAACTACATCTCTCTTAGTTTGATTGTAAAAATTTTGTTATTTTGGACAAAGAAAGAGATCTATTTTTGTTTGGTTAGTGGTCTGAAGTAAGCATAGCGATATATTTTTTACTCAGCTTTGGAAGCACATATGATAGTAAGGTAAGCTCGTCATTAAATTCAAACTTCAGTGTTCTTATCACGCTCCTTTAGTTCAATAAACTGGGTAGGTGCCTATCCTATGCCTATCTTTTTTTTAGTGTTCCGACCGATGTAATATTTTTAATAGCAGTTTTTGAGCAGCAGAAATGGAAGTAAACCAGTTGTCCTATACGATATTTCTATTAGACTCACGAATGGAAAATGAAAGTTTGAATGGGTAATACTCAGCAACTCAGTAAACCTCGGGGTGTAGATTCTTATCCTGTGTATATAATACTACTTATAATATAACATGATTTTTATTACATAATAATAACAATTTAATTCCACATTTATCTGGTTTTGACGGTGTATATGTATATATATATATAACGTATAACGTGATCGAATAATTCTTTTGTGAGAGCCAATTTAACATATTCTCTTCTTTCAGCGCTGGTCGTACGATCATCAAAGACAGTTTGTCTAAAATTCCAATTTCTTCTTAGTCATAGTACCCGTTAAATAGTTAATTTCCTTGTAATGAACTTAATAGGCCCTTTGTTTCCTAGTGCATGAAAAATTATATTTCTTTGTGGTATACGAGTTGATCAAAGATGAGATCCACACGATACAAACTTTTCTCTACTTCATTGCTTTTTTGTGCCTTTACCTTGCAAAACTCGGGTAAGGACTATTACTAGAGAATCCGGAATTCTAACCTGTACATTGTTATGTTCAAGTTCTTTGTCCGAATTAGAAATATTTGCTTCTTAGTCCTCTTCAGCAGTATTATGTTCATCTCATTTTCTATTTCATGCCCAAGAACCATCAATTCGTCATCAGAATCCAGGAGAACATTTTCAATTTCATTTTATAACATTCAAGAAGAAGAAGAATTAAGGTATATATCTTTTAATTATTTTAATGTTTTTGAAGAAGAATGCTTGTTTTTCTACTGTTTTATATATATTTACTATTCGAATGTTCATTGACTTGTTAACGTTATTGAAAATGGTACCTACTTCATATATTAATTACTTTTATATTTACCTTTGCGTCTTTGTTTAATATTTATAACTATAACCAATTTTTAGATACCTTCACGTCAAGACCAGCTTTCCTAGACTAAGTAGTAGGATATGAAGTTGCAAAAAAATGACCTTTTATCTATACCAGGTATCCTTATTTTTTTATAAATTAAGTCAATTCGCTGACTTTTTTCGAAAACGAAATGTTCAATCACCTTTTTATTACAATCTAGTGTGATTGAATCAATTTTTTTTAAAGGTGAGGACAGAAAATACATTTAGCCGGTCCTATGAACGGTGTTTCTAAAAAACGTTTTAATTCTCTTCAGTGTCGAAAAACATCACTCGATTTTGACTAAAGTCACTGGTATTGTACAAAAAATTCAAAGTTGTTTCACAGATTTTGAAAAGGATTCAGTGAGATCATTATTGTAAAATAATTGTGAAATTGCAAATGCACTATTTGCGTTCATAAAATCGTCGCGATTGTATATCGCGAATAGTTCATTTTTCGGTTTGTATTGGTCCAAAACCACATTAGTGGAAACTGGTCTTAAAATCTTCATCGGGAAAAGTAGAACGGAATGTGGTAAAGTTCTTGCAGTAAAATTATTTTGCAGCTGTCAAATTATTACAAAAATGTAATCTGTCTTTATTATGAGTAATAATTAATCTATTTTTGAGATGGTTCTTTATTTTGATCTATGGATTCTGTAGACTGACTTCAAAATCGTGAATACTGTTTTTTATATAAACCGAATCAATATTACTTTTTTGCCGTTGTTTGTATAAAATTTTACTCTGTGATCAAAATTACTCCCTTTAAAATAACTTTGAAGCATATAAACCGGATTTATGGAGCTGGCATAATTTTCATTGTCTATAATGGTGGTCATGCATTGTATTAAAACTTCCTTAGAGCAATGAACTGAGTTGGCTGTACGCGAAATAAAGAACCGTCTCGTTTGGGGAGCAGCTGTAATCTTCTTTAATACAGTAGTTTTCAAAATCTCTGTACGCTTAGGTGATCGTGAAAAACTTGAAAAAGCTTGAAGTTTAGCTTGACAAAGCTTGAAGTTTAGCAAACTTTTTTTTTGGGGGTTTTGACTTACACTTTTTCTATTATTAAATTAAGTTGGTGGGCTTAATAATGAACGGACTGAGCATTTGGATATACAGTTTTTATCTTGACCTGTACTCCGTCAACTTATAACTGAGGCGCAATCGTAACATTGTTCTATCAGTTGGCAATATGGAAATGCGGCTTTAGATATTTCCAAAACCGTTCTGAATATGTTCGTATTTTTCGTATCTTAGAACCATTATCATCTGCATAATTGTGGATACATCGGTAGTTTTGTCAGCTTGAACTGATACGTTGAATACGTATTAGTTCAAGCTGTCATTTTTTTTTATAATATACGCCTTTTTTATAATATTTCTTTGTGGTACACACATTAAATTGAGTCCAAAATATCGTTCTGAATAGTTTTTGAAGTATTTTTGAAGAGTGTAGACGATGCGAGATGCTCCCTCATGACTACATCCAACTCCAATATGAAATCTATTAGTCCGGGGAACACACCACTTGTTTCATTATTTCCCGTAGCCAACTCAAATGCATCACAAAACTTGGCACAATCAAAAAGGCTTGGCAATATATATATATATATATATATATATATATATATATATATTTATCAACTCGTTCCTTGTACTTTTGGATATTGGTTTTATACACAGACTTAAAATATATTACGTATGTCAATGATGCCTAATACAGACAAACTCATTGCGTTTTCTAGGTATACTTGCGATTAATCATTCCTGTTTTCATCCAAATCGATTTTCGGCCTAAAATAATGCAAGCCTAAAATAATGCTAGTTCGCTTAACAATAAGCGAACTAGCCGAAAACATATAAATATTATGCTAAGAATTGTTTTACATTTGCATTTTGACCTCTAAAATGCACGCATCGCACGCGGCGTTACGAACTTTTACCGCGCGTTTATCGGTGACTCATTTTTTAAATAACCTTTAAGATCAAGGTATGTGATGCAATATTTTTATATATTTTTCAGTATTTAAAATATTTAGTGCTACCCAGGTTATTATAATTTTAGATAGAAATGCATGATTTTGATTCCTCTTGATCCTACTACTTTTAGCAATGATGAGCAATTGTTGCAATATATTTTTGTTCATATTGATATACTTGTAGTCAGATAAAATATATGAACCAACATAGCGAGATATAGACTATGAGTGCTATGTCCTTCTATGTTAACTAGTAGCATGCCTTTTTCGTACCACGATTCAGGAAAAGAACATGCTAAAAAAGAACACGAACGTAGTTTTTGTTGTTTAAAAAAAATTTGACATAATTTACAGAATACAAAAATTAGTACTTTAGATACACGTGTATTTAATTTGTGTAAAAATGTGGAGAAATACTATAAATTTATTAATTAATAGTATTTCTCCATAAATATGTTTAAAAACTGTGTTGACTGGTTTAATGCTATTGAGTGTAATGAATTAGCCACAAGTGATGAGCAATGTAAATATGAATGTGACTTAGCTCAACCTAATAGGTCTTCCTCTGCTCACAGTCGAACAAGAAAAGATTTTAGTGATCTTAACCAAAGATCAAGACGTGGGAGATTAACGGAATTATATTAGGTGGACCATACAGCAGTTAGTGCATTACTCGATAGTTTGGATACGTAAACATTAACAATTATTGGAGCAAATGAGGTTTTGTGACTTTTTGTAGAGGTTAAGCTTACTAAACATCAATATTTGCTGATCTTCCTGTGAAGTTTTTCCACCGTATCTGAGTATTTTGAAAGCTAAGAAAAAGTGATATCCTAGCAATAGGTAGTAACGGAATTAAACGTCAAGATCGAGTTACAAAATTTCTTAGATTGCTCGACTTCACGGTTCTTATTTATACAGAGAAAATCGTTTGAAATAGTATTCCAATAGAGTCACTTAATTTAACTTTAATTGGGAAATGGAATTTTAACGGTAGGCGGTTAGGCGGATCATAGTCAGTACAAACAGTCTTCCGTGAATTTTATTTTACTTGATGATTGTAGTTTGTATTTGTAACTTCTTACGTCCATTTGCAGTTAGTAACAAATTCAGACAGTGAAACCAATATCTTGTGGAAACCTGCCCCCTCCCCCTTCCACGAGATGCTGTAAATTTATTTGTTTCCAAGTTATGAGGGAGAGGTCTTATATATTTAAAAATAAGGAATTTAATTTTAAAGAAAAGGTAACTTTTGTCCGACAACATTCACTTTAGACGAACGCATTTTCAATATCCAGCATTCTTCGCAACTGACTATGGTCGATGATAAAGTTTGTAGTGCGTTAAATGGAAAATTATTTGTTAGATGTTATATTTGTGGAATAAAAACCGAAAGTATTGAATGACTTAGATAAGTGTTTGCGAAAAGAATGCGATGAAAATAGTTTTGTTTTCGGTTTTACACCTCTACAATCAAGGATTCATTTCTTTGATTATTTCCTTTACCTCCCTTATAGAATAGATTTTAAAAGGTGACAGGTTAGATCACAGAGCAATAAAAAATGTTAGCTTACAAGAAATTACACCTTCTAAATCAGTTTAACTCTAGATTAAGCTTACTTTTAGATAAACCACGAAGTGGCGGAAGCGGGATATCGAATAAATGAAATACCGCGAGAAAATTCCTTTCGAATTCAGTTATATGAGCCAAATTACAGGCTTGAACAGAGATTTAATTGGCCGTTATTCCAAAATTTTGCAAGCCTTATCTTCTGGTACAATATCAGTGTAGAGTCATGTAGTAAATTCGATTTGAAAGCCGCGCAACTTTTGGTATAAGGATATCAATTTTACAATCTTCCTGGTTCCATCAACGAAGTATTATTAATACATGGCTCAAAAATTTTAAAGCATATATTAGTGTTTAATTATCTAAGTTGAATTATCTAAAGAAATTGCTGAAGCTAATAATAATAATTTTAAGGCATTTAAACGAGGAAATGCTCGAAAAATGGCGTGGGAACTTACTAATAGCGATACTACAAATAGAATCATATTACAATCAGATTCCTTCTTTACCAGCCTACGGAAGCTTCTTTAAAAGGAAGAGTTTTTTGAGTAGTGAAGTATGATTTTTTAGTAGTTGAAATAATCAGAGTTTTAGTAGTTGAAAAAATCCGACTTCAAGCAACTTTGAGTTAATAATTGCAAATGGAAGAAGTTCATTTTAATGGATGAAGTCAGTAATATTTGGATTTGAAAAGGGCCAGAGTTTTTCCAAAATAAACATTGCGACTTCTCCGAAACTTCTACAAGTTTTCCAGATTCAAGTGACTTGTGTCGAGTGAGATTACTTGATAAAAAATATTTTTACCCGTAAATTGACGAATGGTGAGTCTTTGGACAGAAAATGGCTCCTTTATTTCCCAGTAAAGAAATCTGTGTACTGTTATTGCTGCCGTCTATTTAATACCACTATTGGTACTGGACATAATTTGAGTTCTCCAAATGGATATAAGGATTGGAAGCATATAAGTAACTCATTAATGGAGCATGAGAACAGTTTGCAACACAGACAATCTATGATGAATTATGTTACAAGAATGAAAACTACTGGCCGAATTGATAGTGAGTTGTTGTCCCAATATAATACAGAAATTAGCTATTGAAAAAATGTCCTTAGGAGGATTGTTGCAGTAGTAAAATTTTTAGCTTCAAGAGGTCTTGCTTTTCGTGGTGATAATGAGACATTGGGATCGCAAAATAATGGAAATTATTTGGGATGCTTAGAACTGATTAGTGAATTTGATCCTTTTCTTTCTGATCACATACAAAACTGCGGAAATCGTGGGAAAGGAAGTATATTATATTTGTCTGCAAATAATTGTAATGAATTTATTAATTTAATGGGACCCACGTTGATCAGCTCACTTTCATCGTTAGATAAGTAAAAGACGGACAGCCTATTGAGAGATTTTTGCAATTTTTGCCTACGGATGGACATAATGCGCAATATATAGCAGATACCATTTTAATTTTTTTGAAAGCCTTGAGATCCCCATAAAAGATTGCCGCATGCAGAGCTACGACAATGCTTCAAATATGTCTGGAAAGTACTCTGGTGTCCAACCTAGAATAAAATAAATATGCGAATATGCAATTAACGTTCCATGTGCAGCACATTCGCTAAATTTAGTGGGTGTTTAAGCTGTTGAGTGTATTACTGAAGCAGTTTTTCTAACAATGGAAAATTCTGATAGAACATTTAGGTGTAAATAGAGTCCTGAAGTCTCTTTTGGAAACCAGATGGTCCGCACATGCCAATGCTATTAATGCTTTGCAAAATGGTTATTTAAATAATTCCAAAGCATTGTCCTTCATCGCAAGTGACATCAATCAATCAGGAGACATTAGACACGAAGCACAAAGCCTAGCAAAAAAAATGGAAAAATTTGAGACTGCTCTTTTAACGGAAATATGGAATAATATTTTGGGAATTATGACTAAAACAACTCTAAGTTTACAGAATAGCACTATGAGTATGTACGTTGTAACAAAACTTTACGAATCTTCGATCAATTATGTCAATAACGCACGCAATAATTTTGATCAGTATAAAACGTCTGCTAAAGAAAAAAATCTAGATGCTGATTACAAAGATAAATTGGAAAGAAAAAGAATTCGTAGCTCACGCCTCACTTTTTTTGTTCATCAGAGACTCTCCAGTTGAGATGCAATGAAAAGTTTCATGTAGATACCTTCATTCCCATAATTGACACATTAATTATAAATTTAAAAAAACGTTCGGCAGCATTCCAGGAAATTGATAATCGATTTAGTCTTCTTTGTCAATTAACAACAATCGAATCTGACAAATTGACAAAAGAATGCAACGAATTTGTAGAATTTTATCATGAAGACATTAGTGCATATGAGCTCAAAACAGAATGTTTTCATTTAAGCCAATATTTAAAAAATATAGCAAAGCAATCAGCGGATTTAAATATTTGTCTTAAATAAATTAATAAAGTCTGATAAGTTAGAAAAAACTTTTCCAAATGTTAAAGTTGCTACAAGAATATTCCTTTACCTAATCGTTACCAATTGTAGTGGGAAGCATTCATTGTCGCAGCTTAACAGAATAAAAAATGAATTGCGAACAACAATGTTACAAGAACGACTAAGTAATTTGTCAATTATGAGCATAGAAAGTGATATTCTTCAGAAAATTGAGTTTGAGGATTTAATAGGAGATTTTGCTCAACAGAAATCTCGAAACAAACTATTATCGTAATCATAATCAATAAAAAAGCAGCATACTAATGTTATTAATGACATATTGTATTATAATAATATATTGGATTACCCATAATAAAGCAGATTATAGTGAAAAAAATTTGTATAATTCGCTTTCATTACATTCCAAAAGGGCCCTAAATTCTTGTGCGCCCAAGGGTCTCAGCATAGTCTTAGACGGCCCTGGTCATGTATATACATAAAATACACGAAATTATTTTTAAACTGAATTAACATGATTGAAATTAATATGAAAATAATTTAAAATAACAAACTAGAAACTACCTTTTTTAATCTTTCTTCCGTAATTGAAGATCAGGAGATAAAAAGATAGGTGCCGCCTTGGTGTATATTGCTTGACGATATTCTCTACGATCTTTCATTGACCTTTTGGCCTCATGAACGACCATTCATTGGTAGGCGGTATTTGATATGGTCAGTTCAATGAGATGGTCTTTGTTCAAAAGGCTTTGTTACTTTGATAATTTTCAACAAGGTGTCTCCAAGTTTTCTAGCCATTTTTCTGACTATATAGTCAAAGTATCTGATGACCTGAAGAGTAAATGTAAAAGAATACATATCGATTTTTCCGATAATTGACTCGTCGGTCCAATGAGCAATCAAGACACTAACAACATAGTCTCCAGCACCAAATATCGAAGGCGTTCATGCGTTCTTTACAAACTGCAAAAAAATGAAAAGTTATTCTGAAGTTTTCACTATATTAATTTTGGTGTTTCGCCGTAATTTTTTATCTGTTCACCTCCTTGCTAATTGTAGCATAATATTTTTTGTAGTTGCAATGCGAGTTGCAAGTTGCTCTACGGGAAGTGACTTATGAAAATACATTATATGTGACTTATGAAAAGTCATTATGAAAATACATTATATGCTTCATTTACAGTGGTAATTACAATTGTGACTTGACCATAATATGTACCACAAAAATGTGCTTCAAATATTGCCTTCAAGCTACACATAAAACGTCTACCCGACCGATGGCCACGTTTTCCTCCGACCTGCTGTTTTAGTTCGTTTGTGAGGATTATCAGTGGGTCTTGTATGGTCAGCAATATTTTGGATTATCGTATACTCCCCGGTTTGCTATACCAACTTAATTGTGAGAATTTTTTTTACATTTTGTATGATCAGCAATCCAGCTAACTATCGTCGTTATACATAATTCATACCGTGAGATATGCCAAAGTGCGATATGGTGACGAACATTTTTGTGACAAATCTTATTTATTGTTATTAGATATCCCATATAATTTAAACTTTCTTTTTTATAATTCTAAGTGTTCCTGCTATGCCCACAAACTTGACTTTGATCTTAGTATGGTTTATGAAGAGAACAACTTTTGAATCACTAACGGTCTCATCCCGGCTCAATAATTCAGCCATATTGCTTGGTGTTTTTGTTAACTGTATAATGTCGTTGGCATAGTGAATATTAGATATACAGTTTGCACCCATTGTGGTCGCGCTTTTCAAAACTTTTTCTATGGCTATCCTTATTATATATTCACTGCAAGAAGAATACATATAGATAATTCCTTGGTGTACTTTTTGTTTAAACTTGAATACCTCAGATACGGCTTGATTAACTTTTACTGCGTCTAAGTTGTTGCAGCACAAGTTTTTTAGTCAGATCCGCCAAGCGTTACGGCTTCCATTTCGGTTTATACCAATTAAACTTGGTTATTAACAAGTAAATTTCCAATAATGTTCGTACTCATTCACATTTATTATAATTTCCCTCGGTATTCAACCCGACTCGAATGGTTTTCCTCAAATTCTAATGATCTGACATATCTAGTCGGTTTTAAAATTTTTTTTTTGATATATTATTCTGAAAAAAACACGTTAATATTAACGTTTGAGGTTATATGTAATATAACGTATGACTATTTATGTATTGAGTCATTGCATCGTATTCATAAATAATTAATAATCTATTAATTATATTTTCATATTTGAAACTTAAAAACTTAAATCTGCTAGGTGCGATTAGAATTTGTACTACGAGTCCACCCTTGTATCCATTGAATTATTTATACATATTCCTTTTTTTATCATGAAAATATATTATTTTTTATATCTATTCACAGTTGTGAAAAGATAGCAAAATTTCTGAAATACTATAAAATTTATAATTACTGCAATGATATTAAAATAAGTTTAACGTAATTTTCTAACGCTAATTTTTCATAATTTTGAGTTTAGCAATTTTGTAGAAGAATGCAGGAGGTGCATACATATCTTTGCAACATTTTCAATAATATTTTTTTTCATAAAACCCTAAAACAATATGTAAGGAATTTTTATAAATTTTTCCTTGACTCTGTCAAATACCACATAAGCTTTCCAATGATTTTTTTAAAAGTAACACTTTTTGGAATATGTGCGATATAATATGTTTTATCATTATTTCAAACTTCAAATTGTATCAAACGATTCATAAGAAAAATGACAATGACCAAGAAGAAAATAGGTAATTTTATAATATTCAGTTTTAAAAAAAAATGTTCAACTTTCTGTTCATATCTTTGATGCCCTAAAATCGATTAAGCTCAAAATTAATATAAAGTGAGTGCCCCTTTTGCAAGTCTAATTTTATTTTACCCAAAAAACTTGCAAATTTAAGCCGCAATTGCTGTTCTGTTTTGTTTAATATGGCTATCACATGCTTAACAGAGGCAGGAGGATCTTTGTTTTTTTTTACTCTTGTAATACTGCCCGTATATCAAAAAATTATGTAGAGATTCGACATTATGTAATATAAACATGTCAAGTATATCTTTCCCAAAATTGATTTCCCCTTTGACGCACAAAAAAGTATTCACATGTTAATGAAACAAAAGTTTAGATAACTTCTCCAGTAATTAAGATATTTGCGAAAATGTGTTAAAAATATTTTGCGATGCATTTTATGTCACAGTACATAGTGGTATATCTGTTAAAGGTAAGAGGTGTTGATCCTCTTAATTACTGCATATATAATAATGACCATGCCAAATTATCGAATTATTTTTAAATATATAATTAAAAAATTGTATAGCTACATTATGAAAATAATAATTTCTCCATTGTTATTATACTTTTGTTCGAAAGTCACAACATTTTCAAATTACAATATTGGAGGAAAAAGACAATGTTTTTGATTAATAAAATCAACTTTAAGTTTTAGAGAAACCATTAGCTGTATGCAGACTAAAGTTTTAAATTAAATTAAAAAAATAAAACGGTTTAAAGTAGAAAAATATTTTATCTTATATTTATTTACTCATTATACCCGGACGTGTCAAAGAAATATAAATATCCTCTTTTTCACTCATTTATACTCACTTTTATCTTTATGATCCATAATACAATACTATTTAGAGGTACAAAAAGAATAATAAACTAAACATCTAAATACTTAGCTTACAATACATGAATTTTACAATTTTTTTTTTCTAAAACCTATGAAACTTGAACCATATGGCCATGTATAAAAACTTCGTAAAATGTCGCACTTCAATCGCCATTCAAGTCCAATCCAATTAGAGTGAAAAAGCAGATCTTGCTAAGACAAGTAACCTTATACTACATTTAACTTAATAAGATTTGAACCAAAACAACGCTAAAAACAGTATAACTTTCTAATTCGACGTAGTAAAAGCACCGTTCACAATTATGTTGTGAAGTAAATAGACCCTTAAAACCTTGTTTATATAAAAGGAACAGATTTATATATTTGGTAGTAATGCCTGAAATTATATTATAAAATATCAGTTGGTTTAAATCAGGTCCGGTAGAATTATGCCCCGTACAACTTTATGCTACCATGCTCTAAATTTCGAAAATAACACTATCATTGTAAAGGCTGTTTTTTTATATGTATACAATTTTAAAATATAAAAAAACGAACAAATATCATGATAATGGTTGGGATTGTATGAAATAAATGTAAACAACGAATAAGTGCAACGCTTGAAACATTTAAATAACATCAACTTGAAGATGCACAATCTTAAGTAGTTCCTGCGAAGGGAGATGTTCCAGAGTGTCGTTTAGTCTCAACTATTACTCTCACTGCACAAGAGGAGCATGTTTCCCATTTCTCATCGTTAACAGACCTTCAAGTATTTTTTTCTCATTTGTGAATCCTCTGTAGTACTTAAAGAGGAGATGAGTACTTAGTTCATTGCATGGGCTATAATCTAAAATAAATCTAGCTTCCTTTTCCGGCTGTACCCCAGCGAAAATGGTGCATGACGGCAATAATTTTTTTGTTCTGGATGTAATACTTACTTTTAGCAAGAATTTTTCTAAAAAATGTAATAGAGTCTTATTTAGATATTATTTTAATTTTTAACCTGGACACAAATATTCTTGACTAAAGCTTTAATGAGGTGGAAATTACCAAAAAACCTTCGAACCAAAATTTTACTCCTTTAGGGTTTGAATTTCGAATACAGAGCAAATAAATACTTTATATCTTTCAAGGCCATAGGTTTTTTTATTTCTGCAGGATTCATGCTGAATCCGCCAGTGAATGATATTTCGCTTCTACGCGTAGATAGGTTTAGTTACTTTATTCCTAAAAAAACTGAAGTATGAAATAATATTTATGTTTAAGCAGTACACTAGTCAGTTGTCCAATTTGCTTAAAAATAGAAAATTAGTTACTGACTTTTAGTTAATGGGTAACAAAAATCAAAAATAAGAATTGTTTAGTGCGAATTTAACTTGAACTGTGAGCGTTTAGTATACTCATAGTGCATTTAAAATGTTAAAGATATGAGGGTATACCATATTCCATTATTTTTATACTATTTTCAAATATTAGTATTATTTTCCAACATATAAATATATTGAGTATTATAATTTGCACAGGCAAAGAAATATAATGATTTTGTCAACTTTAGGTAAACCTAAAGTTTTGTGGCAAACTTTAGGTCAACTTTCATAAAATAATTTATTTTCGTCCCTTTAAAATTTCGTAATTTCGAAAATTAGGTATAAGCAATGAGTTTTTTGTTTATCTTAAAAAAATAAAAATTTGAAATAAGTTGATTGATGTGTTTTTTGAGATGCCGAATTTTAGATTTCTCAACCAAACAATTTCTGAGAAAAATAGCTGTGACCGATGGACAAACGGAGAGATATATGAATGATCTTACGAAGGATCTGTTTTGTATATACCATGGTTGTGCTTTATTATAGACAAGCACCTTAGCCTCGAGTTTTGGATGCTAGAAGTAACTATAACTTTTTAACTGCCTTTTAACTCGTGAAAGCGAGTAACTTCCTCTAAAAATTATAATATTATGCGTTTCCTATTTTTAAATATTTATTATGTTCTAAATTTTCATGTGACCACTGATATGCGCCTACATCCTATGGCCAAATGTACGTACATATTTAAGTATGAGGAAGATTACTGACTAATTTTCGTGATTCTATTTTATGTCGACTTGGTAAATATCGGAAGAGAAGAATATCGAATATAAATAAGTATTATAATTATTGGAATTTGTATTTACGGTATATATAATATATGATATAAAATATGGAAACACCACACATTAATCTTATATTTTTTTCCTGATGTGTTCAAATTTAACACTGGCTAACACACTTTAATCAACAACATGTTACTATTCAATGCAAGTGTTCAAGTTTATTTTACTTGCAAGGCGAGAATTCAAAATATTGCTCTGCAATTTGACAAAGAAAACGAATAAAATTGAAGTCGAGCATCGTTTCCGGTTGAACAAATATGCCAGAACGAACTGGCTTCCGGTAGTCGGGAGCGTTAACTGCTTTCATATTGAATCCCGTTTCCGCTGAACGCGCGGTCAGCAAGGACTTAATACAATATATACGTACGTCAGGTCACATACGTATAAGAGTTCCCATGTAAAAACTACCATTCAGCAAGTTATGTAATTTTTTCATCAATATAATATTTTCAACTGGTTTGTTCTATGGTATATTGTTTCAATTTATATTGTTATTTTTACCGCGTTTTATAGAGTTCTCTATATAAAACGAAATAAGGTTATTCAGTTTTCTGTCCATCAGCCAGACACAGATGTTCCATTTTTTTAGAAACGAGTAGGCGTAGAAACTGGAAATATGGTACAGGAATAAAATATATTTACCCGAAAATATTTTAAAAAATATGAATTTGGAAATTTTAAATGGTGCGCATTAGTTATTGGATTTTTTTCTTTTTATGTTGTGGGACATCGTCCAAAAGGGTAAGCAATAAATCTTAAATTTTTTCATTATTTTTGGTATTATAAATTCAGAAATATACTGGTTTCTTTAGTATGGAAAAAAGGATTTTCTTCCCTTGGAAAAAATCAGGAAAAATCATGAAAAACGTTGGTAGAATCTGATCAGGAAATTAGAAGAAAATTATAGCGGTTTTTCCGGATCTTGTATACTAACATACCGTAACTTTTAAAATACACACCGTGTTTTACGTTGTGACAGATATAGTCGACGATATATTTAGGTTGTATAAAATTTACGTTCACATACAATTTAATAGAAATACTACGTACACTGAGAGGATATAACAGCCTACTTATGTACTAGACCCTCGCAGTGTCAGCTCTACTCGTGTTTGATGGTTTTTTAAAATTGTTTTAAATAGTAAGTAATATATTATGAAACAACAATAAATATAATTACAGTTTCTTTCATATATATATATTGGGTTATATTTCTAAAAACATTTGCTTAGATAAATAATAGTCTTTTTTTTGTTGTGAATTATATAATTAAAAACAAATACTTCCATCCTATCTCGACGTCCATAACTAAACAGTTTTAATTCTATAATCGCATTTTTTTTCATTTCTAATGAACTTATCTAATATTGAAGATTGAAAACAGGGCTGGTTAAATTTTTAAAAGTAAAATTACTAAATTATTCAAAAATTTCTGTTCTATCTTTGGCAATCTTCCGTATATTTCAAAACTGAATAAATGTGACGAAATTGGACAGAATGGAAATAGGCTTACTTGTGTCATTGCTCGTGGGCTTGTGCGTTTATGCGTCTAATTCAAGTTAATCCTTACATCTTATTGATTATAAAAAAAACAGCAATCGATTTGATTGTAAACAAAATAATATTTATTCGTATTAAAATTGTATTTTGCCTTATCAAATAACACAATTATACATAATGTCAAAACTTAGCAACAAGTAAATGTCGACAAAAATTACCGAAAGTTTTAAGAATTCTAAGTGAAACGGATTAAATTAAATAAAAAGTTAAGAGGTACGTGATTATGAAACACTATTAATTCCCTTCCTCTGCACCGGAAACCTTAAATTTTGCATGGAAATGTCATAGCGACAACTATTGGAATGTAAAGCGTGTAAGACAGATCTAGTTCTGTGGAGTGAAGCTGATCTAACTTAATCCAATCAAAGGCTTAGTAGATTTTTAAAGTCCACTTTCAATACTTAAGACCACAAGTATTGAAAGTGGAGTATTATAATTTCATCACAACGATACAGGATTGGGTGCAATGTTGAGTATAGAACATTTTACCCACGATGGAATGGACATGTCCGTTTAACTTTGTATATACATTTGGGTTTTTTACCATTTTTCTTCAAAATGCTGGGATTTTTATTTAAGTTTTATTATTGACTTATTGGTACAGATGATAAAATTCGGTGCGCTCGTTTTAAATTTTTAACGTTGCTAAAAAGTTTGAGTTAGAGTCCGTACATTAAGTTATATCAGGTACTTGCAAATATGAGAATTCAGGGTTGTACTCCATGTATCTAAGAGACTACAGGAAAAAGAAATAAAACAATTTTTATACTGAGGATCGGATAATGATTACTAGTTCACCATCAGATGATGACCAGATCACCCTCAGATGATAACCAGATCACCATACAAAACATGACCAGATCGCCAACAGATTATGACCAGATTCGATCAAAGACAAGTAAAGCAACTAGCGACTTCAAGTTTACATTTAAATATTCCTTTATATCAAGAAATTCCCATACCTATTACCCTTAGGATTTAATTATAATCAGGCTAATAAGAATCCCTGGATCCAAGGACCTATGAAGCCGTTCCCGCAAGGCTACATTGTTTTATAATATGGAATACCATCCAAAGATCTTACTCGAATAAAAATGATTTAGGCTTGATCTTTAACGAACTTTTTATTTAGTAATATTAAATGGTAATTCTCAGTGAAATAAAAAACAAATTCACACGTGAGATATTAAGAAACCAGCATGCAAACCAAATATTACATGAAAATAATAATTAGGAGTAATTACATAGATTTGTTCATATTCTCCATAGGAGCAATTGAAACGCTCGCTTAGGCGAGGTTAGCCCATGAGGCATCGAGTTGATTGACTTGGGTTTCAGTGTCTCAGAGACAATACAAATGTTGGTTAATTTCCCTTCCATCAGTTTTCAGCTATAACCTGTACCGAAAATAACGATTTCGGCGAGAATGAATGTAAGTATAAAAATATATTCATTTTGTGTCAATAGCACACAAGTCAAATAAAGGATACATTATTAAAACCGGGTTACATAATGTTGACTTACATTTAAGTAATCTTGTAACTTATCATAACTGAAGTCTTAATAAGTTCTGAAAACGAACATCTTTCGACTTTTTTGTCTTTTCTCGATATATATTATTTAGTAGGTTAATTCTTACCATCATCTGATATATGAGAAAGATTTACTTTGAAAATGTTTAAATTGTTTAATAAAATCGGTCTCGAAATATTTTGATAATAGTTCTTAGTTAGATTCAAACCTATTATCACTGTAATGTGCAGGTAACCTTAATGTCGTGCAACTATTTCATTTTTTTTTACATTTCTTAATCCTCAAATATTTTCCGGATCTACTCCCTATACACTATAAAATAGATTTGACTGACTACGTTTCATATGTGAAGTATTATTCGTCAACTGGCTAGCGGGTGTGATGGAAATTGAAGTTAAGCATCTTCTTCCTGCTTGCTAAATGTACCATAAGGTATTAATTTCCGATTGTTGGGAGTATTTCCTGTGATCACGCTGAACTTCTTATCTGTACGATGATGTGGTCTGAAACAATTAAATATATTGTTATTAGGCTTTGTATTGTTATGTGATTGTTTGCACATCATATATTTTATGTTATAAATATTTCTTACAATCAATACTTATAAAAGAACTAATGGAAAGTTTTTTTTAAACATCTATGCCAATGGAAGGAGCGAAAGCTTTGGTTTATATGTAGGACTTTTAATTTTAATAGAGCAGCACAGCAAAGCTTATTTATAGTAAAAACGTATTTTTTGCTTTTTTTTAAATGACAGTCACAATCTTAAATAATATCCTTGTAATGGAAATGATTGTTTAATAAGTAGTATCTCTAAAAAAGAAAATAGATTTCCCCCGGTATGTTTTCCAGTTGATGTAAATTAACCAGCAGCCTATTCGCATTACTTGATCGTCTGTATTAAAATTAAATAGAAAATATATTTTATACTATATTTTGGTGACCAGTTTTTTTTTTTCATTATTTAATCTAATTAGAATGACTGTGGACAATGATTTTATTTTTATTGAGGTAGCAACGTTAGTCGTCTGTCAACGTAGTCTTTTGCCTTTTGATATGTCCTTTGGTTGGTCTAATAGATTTCTGGTTGATAGTTAAAAACAGGGCATGAAAGCGTAAACATCAAATGTCATATTTTTACGTGAATATCTTCTCTAATATATATATTCGTAAACATCTTGAGTAGAGACAAGGAAATTCTACAGTTTTTTTTATTTTAATAATGCTACATCATGTATATTTGCTTTTCTTTCTCCTCGCAAAAGATCATGGAATTGATAAAATTCTTTGCTTAAAAGTATCTGAGGGTGGGGAAATAGCATAAGTACATTTTTATTTTAAATTGAAAAAGTGCACAAAGTGAATAAGAAATCAATGTCAAAACAAAGCAACAGGTTGACTTGGTTTTTAGAATCATTGAATAGGCAATATATAGACAGAAAACCACTTAATTAAGGGTCTTAACTATATTGTTTTCAATACAAAGGTTATTGGTTTGTCCTTTTTTTAAGACATGACTAAAACATATCGATATAATTTTTTGTTAGAATTAGCGAGAATGACAAAGGCTATTCTTTGCGTCGGGTAACCTCTTTTCAACTAATATTACCTAAGTAATATTATAAATGCAAAAGTGTATTTATTCATCCTTCTTTCATGTCGCGATAGAGCTACGTATCTAAGTGATTTTTTGCGCAGAGATAATTGACAGGCCAGAAATGATATAGGCTGCGTTCCTACCCAAGAAATGTCATTCGACCTAATATTATAATTCCAAATAACTTCAAAAATCCGAAAGTATATTTCTTTGGTTTTTTCACGTCACACTGGAATAATGAACTGAAGTGATTACTTGTGAATAGGTAGGTAGTTGGCGTTCCAGGAAATGACACACTATTTTTTGTTCTAGGAAGTCTTATCTTAACTAATATAATTATTTTTAATATTATAAATGAGAAAGGGTATTTGTTGGTCTTTCTTTCACGTCGGACGGAAATAAAGTTTTTTTGCACGAAGATAGAGGGCGGCCAAGGAAATGACATGACTATGTTATTTCCTTGGCCGCCCTCTATCGACTTTGTTATCTAAGAAATGTTATCTTAACTAACATTACAATTCCAACTATTATATTCAAACAACCGAAAGTACGTTTCTTTGACTTTCTTTCACGCTACAGTAGAGCAAAGGATCGGAGTGATTATTTCTACAGTGATAATAGGTGGGCCGGGAAATGACATATGCTACCTTCTAACCTTAAATCTTATCCTAACTAATACTAAAATCCAAACAAATATTATAAATGTGAAAGTGTTTTTTTGTCCTTCTTTTACGTTACAACGGAGCAACAAATCGACATGATTACTTGTATGTAGATAGTTGATAGGCCGGGAAATGATATAAGCAACTTTTTATAATTGAGAATCTTATTCCTTCGGAACATTCTTATCTGAAAGGAAAAATTCACAATGGGAACAATGAAGCAACGTTGCTGCAGAGAACGGATAGAAGTGATTTTTTTAAATGTTACATAGGCAACATAATTTAGCAAAAGGATCGCTCCCTTTAATTCTTATTTAAGAGAAAATTATATTTATTTTTTGCCATTTTTATTATAAAGTAATAAAAACAAAGCTTAAGTGATTTTTGAAATTCCTTTTAATCGTGCTAGACAGCGCTGCATTTTGTAATTTATCTTTAATTATTATTTATAAGTTATTTATTGGTGGAGTAAAACTGGAGGTGAAAATTAGTATTTGAAGATAAAGCGGGTTTTCTCTTAGGCATTTTCTTTACAAACTTTGAATAACTTACTCTTCTGAACTGTTTGTTTCAAATATTTATAAAAAATCAGGACTCTTTGTGTTTCAATCGTTTGTAAATATTTTAAATTCAATTCAAAATTAACAAAAGAATAAACGAAATAATTCAAATACTTCTTAAGAGTTTCCTTACTTAAATAATTTACTAAAACGACTAAACAAAATGCATTAAACAGTCTAATAAAAATGCAGAGAATGGTTTAAATTTAATATGCATATAACGTTATTTATTGTCATAGTAAACTTAATTATATTTAAAATTTAAGACAGTTACATTACTATGCTAACTTAAAATTTCCACGTTGCATGATTTTCGATAAGAAAACGACAAATGGACATACACGTGAGTGATCTTATAAAGTTCTAAAAAAGCCTACTTATATGGATTTAATTTCTTAAGATTATAAATGAAGGTTTGGTTTATTTTTCCATATAAAAATTATTATATTGAACATTTCCGGAGTTTAGAGTAAAATTAGCTAAAATAATGATTTTTTTCAAAAATATAAACACGCTCTTAACGTAATTAACTTACCTCTTATAAAATGGGTAAGTCTGGATATTTGGAAATTGGAAAATATTTCCTTACCGAAGTCTCATTTTTTTAAAACAGATTAGAAACCAGGTTCTATAGGGTTTAGGTGTTTTTGGTGGAGCTAAAGTTATTACAAAATTGTATTTTATTTAAAAATTACATATTTCCACATCAAACTGATTATAAAAACAAGACACTAGTTAAAAGTATTTCTCAAAATTCAGTTATTCCCCATTTTGCTTTCCTCGTTGCTTTAATTTTTCTTAATATTTTCAGTTTTTAATCGTCTATATTCCACATAATTACTTTTCATATCTTTATTTTCTATATAATATATATTTTAATGTTATTGTAACAAACATCAGAGAAAATTATTATTTCAATTCCTATCCATAATTAGTATCGTTTATGTTTAAAAAAAGCATACGAATCGTAAATTGATTGTATGCTATTAGGATTTTTTCCACATAAAAATTCTATTACACACTTTCTAGTAAAACTAAGTTTCAGAAATGATTGAAAAAAAACAGTTTTTAAAATTGTTTGTAACAACCAGTTCCAATTATTTTTTATCTTTATTCTTTTGAGCAATATGAAAAAATGTGAAAACTTCAGGTCCTGTGGGCAAAGGGTCATAACCGATAATTATGCAGCGAACATGAGCAGAATGCAATATTTACCTCAATAAAAATAACTGGCTTCTTGCAAAGACATACTAACAATTTACATTATTTAAACTGATATATTATGACAAACATATGCTAAATAATTAAACTACTATAGATATGTCAATTTCGTTAAAATGAATGACATAGCGCTGAAGCAACAAGCACAGGCTCTCTACGGAAAACTGAAAAATATTGCAGTTACACTTGACATTCTTAGAGATATCCCAGAAAATATCTTCATATTGACAGAAGCATGTTGAGAACTTAAAAATAAATTCAAGGGTGAAAACAGGTGGCAACCTGGGACCGAGTATTCACAAAGTGATTTAAGGAAGCTCAATTCTATAATGCATTTTTCAGCAAACTTCCTACATCTTAAGTACAAGGACAAAAACCATTAATAAAGATTTTTATGATAATCTGATTACTTAACATTAGTGAAGATATTTATAAAATTTTATCACTTATTAAAGCTTATCACAAAGAGACGATGCCCAATGTTGTAAAATACAGGACAATCACGAGTCCATTTCATAAGTACATATTTGAAGATCATGTCGTACCTCACATCGGATTTTCAGAATGGTGCTGTCATTAAAAAGCCAAATAGTGGACTTAGTAACACAGAATTACATTGATGTTGTTTCAAGGACCGGAAATAAAGAACTGGTTTCAATATTAGGTTTATTCCTTCCCATGTCCAAAATAAAATTGGTATCGAGAAAGCTATCATAATATTTAAATACCTAAATTAAAAATAAGTATTATCATGCTTGTTTGAATTTATTCAACATTTTCAATTTTGATTAGTATTTAATAATAATTATTCTCTTATTGAAATTTTTACCATTTTAGTGTGATTCAATAAATTAAGTAATAAAAAAATAATGCAAGGTTTTTTATTAACTTAAAGTGAAATTTTATACCATTATCCTGCCTTTTTATGAAATCTTAAGATAAAATAAAGTCTTTTTTTTCTTTTCAAAACACTTCAAATAAAAAGATTAGGTTTATTTACAGGTTTTAGGTTAAATTTTACAGATAATATTATTCTTTTTTAATCGTTTAATGCAAAATAAAGCATTTTTTTTAAATCCCTACAATCTTAACATTGTTTCTTATATTGGAATAAATATATATAAATATATATTGTGGAAAATTTGATGAATGGAACTCTGATAGTATAAACGTATGCATATTGTTTATATTGGAGCCTTGAAATAAGGGAGAAACAGTCGAGATAAAAACATCATTAAAAGAATCGTCCTAAACAGAACAAGAGACACGCCAAAAATTGATTCGAGTCACAAGCATCCATATATTTTACCATATTTCTCGAAATAACTGGACCCTTTACTATGGGCAAATTTGTAAAAAGAGAGTGAAATAAATTAAAATCACAAAATTTTTTCGTCGAATCATATAACAAGACTTGTGGCGGGTAAATTTTCACTTGTATCTGCTTCTGTTCATATAAATTATATTTTTATTTAATATTAAACTTTATTAGTAGATTGATAGTAAATGGTTTCCTTCAAATTTAATATTCTAACATACTTGGAAGTTAATAATCTAACATATCTGGTGGATTATAAAAAATTTTCTTGGACTGATGGAATTAGATTAGTAAGGTGTGAAGTTTAACTATCATTCTATTAGGTAAATACAATTCATTCAAAGTTAATTACTAATTAGTTAATTTGATATTCATGCCATTAACTTAAAAATTAAAACCTTTTAAGTACGAGTAGAACTCATACGATGGATCCATCCATATATTCATTAAAATAGCTGTAAATGTTGTAATTTTATACCATGGAGATATATCACTTAGTTTATTTTTTAAAGTATTAAAAATAGGCTAAGATTTCTAAAAACTATGAGTATTAGATTGATTGCTAGAATTTTAAGATAAATTTAAAGTAAATTCCCGACGCAGTTCTTCTTAATTTTAATTTTATCATTTAGTGGAATGTAGGAGCCGGTGTACATATAATTTTGCGTACATTTTTATTAATATCTCTCGTAGTATTTTACTTAAAATTCTTTGAAAATAATTTTTGGGACGCTCAAAAATTGCTCTTTTACTTTTTTGTTTGATAATCCATGCGACATACGTTAAAAAAACTATTTTCGGTTATTTTACTTACTCTATCATGTATTTCCAGACAAATATTTTTTTGTTTTACCTTTAAAATATATACGGATTAATCTGCTTTATCACTATGCCAAATTTCAAATTATCTCAAACCGGTTATAAGAAAAACGACTTCAAGAGACGCGGAAATAAGTAACTTTATAATAATTTCTGTTTTACTTTTTAAGTATGGAATCCTAAAAATGTATATATCCAGGGGTCTGGTTCGAATAAAAAAAAATTTAATTATGTTTAAAAATTTGTGTTCGTAAATATTTTGAAAAGAAAAATTTTTTGTATTATATTGGTATTTATGATACGATAAAATCAATTAAGCAATTTTAGTAATATTTAATCCGAACAGTTTTTAAAATTCATGGAATAAATTTACATTTAGGTAATATTTTTAAATTCAAAGGATATATTTTATGGTAAATTGAATAATTCAGTTCTTTAAATTTTAATGCCTTAGACATCATAACTAAATATTATTAAAAACTAATAACGGAAGTACACTACAGTAACATAATATGAGTTTCATAGGAATTGCCTTAAAGATAATTAATGGATATAAATGTAAACATAATAAATGAGGCAAGAGTATATCTTTCGTTTAAGTGAGAAAAGATATTTCGAATAACAAATTCAGGTTCTTTATAGTTTATTTGTAATCTGTCTCAGGACATTATTTCATATTTTAATCATTGGCTTAAGCATATTTCCTTTTCAATAATGTGAACTGCTCGGTAAAATGATTATATTTTTTACGGTGAAGATTTTTACCAGCTATGAATGTTCCGTTACAATAAAGAAGTGGTAAAAAAACTTATTAACTCTCATAATTACATTAATTGCCTTC
The DNA here is from genome assembly GCA_039881145.1 of Druceiella hillmani. NCBI lineage: Eukaryota > Metazoa > Arthropoda > Insecta > Lepidoptera > Hepialidae > Druceiella > Druceiella hillmani. The sequence continues at coordinate 172,791 of JAYKKI010000110.1, read as the reverse complement.
ATCAAAATAAATTAAAGGGGTTTCGACATTTGTAATTATCAACTAAAATTGTGTATCAATTTTTAAAATTAAACATTAAATATATTGATACAAAAGAGAAGTAATATTTATTTAAATATGTAATTATTTTGCTTTGATTTATTGGTATATTCCTAGAGCAATTTAAGACTAAAAGCAAAATTAAATCACCTAATAATAACCGTAATTACATTAAATAGAATTAATCGCTTGGCGAAATGTAAACCATTATTATCCCTCGTCTGCGATGAGATAAAAACTCGCAACAAAAAATAACGGCGCCTTTTCGCACGACCTCATTTCATATTACCTAAAAGCCTTAATAATTTGGGCTATAATCGCTGCTTTGTTTCAGTTAATATAGCTATTATATTTTTAACAGTTTACACAAGAACTCCCAAAATTTTTCGACATTGTAAAAATAAATATGGCATGTTTAGCTTTTCCAATATCGACTAATCTTTTGACGCACAGAAAAAAACAAAGTTCGCATTGTAATTAAACGAAGGTTTAGGTGAAATTCTCTACCTAACAAAATTTTCCACATTAATATTTTATGCGTCGCATTTCTTGTCGGGACAAGTAGCAGTATGGCTGTTAGATGTTTAGATGTTTTGATCCTACTAATTCTTATATTCTTTTGACTGACAATGCCAAATTATATAATTATTTTATAAAATGCATTAAAAAAATATAATACGCAATATTACGGAAATAAAAATTCCTTATATTGCCTTTTACAATTTTTCGAAAGTCAGAACAAATTGTCATATTGGAGGATGGAGATGAATTCTTTCAAACAATTAAAATCAAGCTTTAAATTTCACAAAGAGAGTTGGCAACACTCAGGCCAAATTTGTGATTTAAATAAAAATAATTAATATTTATAGAAGCTGAAAAACATTTAATAAAATATTTAATTACTTTCAAATATACACGAATGTGGCCGTAGACGAAGAAAAATTCTAAAAAAAACAACTTCCGTGACAAGACGCAGTAAAAGCGTCGGTCACAACTGTGCTGTAAAGTAAGTAGTTCCTCAGAACCACGTTTATATTAAAGGGACAAATTTAGATGTTTAGTGATAATACCTGAAACTATTTTGTTAAATGGAGTAGGGTATTTAAATCGGGTATTTTGGAGCTGTAACAAGTATAACTTTATGCTATTGTACTCTAAATGTTCAGAATATCCTTATTCAAATACAGTTAACATATTTCTAAAGCAGAGATATTGCTTTTCAAAGAAACGATAAAAATGTATGTCCCATATATTTTTGTTTAATACATATCCTATACAAAATTAAAATAAGAAAGATGTAATTTAAAACATCCCCATAATTTTTTTACTAATAATTTTTCAAGTATTGTATTAAAATGTAACTCTGAAAAATTCTCACTTCAAGTTTCAATAATTTAAAGTTAATTTTTATACCTGAAACAACTGAGAATATTTTCGTTGCTATCGGCGTTCATCGCTGGATTGAAATGAAATCTGACTAACACTGACCAGATAAACTGACGGGACACCCAAACTATAATTGTAAATGTTGCATTAATTATTTTTAACACTTACATTAAGTTGCATTAAAGTGGTTTTATTTATCATATACTTAAATTTTGTTATTAGTAATTTAACTAACAAAATAAATATATAATTTGAGTATATTAAAGAGAGAATTACGTTAAAAATAAAATATTGCAATAAGTTCCGTATCGCTTGAAATTGTTGATACCCAAAAAGGATTTAATTAAAGATGAAATGCCAATACCTAGAATAATTTTAATTTATTAAAACCACTATAGATAAATGAGTGGAAGATAAACGGCAAACAGTATATTACTTCCCACTTAATAGTTTACATATTTAGCTCGAAATTGTAAAATTAAAAATAAATCCTTTATTTCGTTTTAAAATAAATTTTTAATAATTAATATCTTATTTCGTAACGAAGCATATTAAATTATTTCATCAATATTTTTCCCTTTATAAATTACCATTCTACATTACAAAACTACGATCTCCTTCTAAAATGTTAGACACTAACGTGAGTCAGAAAATACACTATCTTCAGAAAATGTAAGGTTGTTACTTTAAAGATTTAGTGAATCAGAAAATGTGAGGATGTTAGGAACCTACAGACATACTGACGGACGAACGTGATGGTTATAGAAGGGCTTCTTTTTCGCTACGGAAACCTAAAATTTGCACGCATTTTTTTCATATTACAGGAATATAATTTATCTCTTCTTCAAATGTGACATGATCCATTTCGTAAATGTTTTCCGTTTATTCGATTTTCCTCGCATGGATGTGCTACACGATTCGGCAAACATTAACAAATTCTTACAATTCGTTTTTTTTTTATTTGAAAAACTTTTAGGGTGCAAGAGAAAAAAGGCGAAAAGAAAACTTCGCTTTTTTTCCATACTGTCTCTATCTAAAATCTAAAATCCATGAATTTGATTTCAATCTGCTTGTGCATATTTTAAGTTATATAATCATTTCTATTACCACACACTAATTTTAAAATATGTCAATAATTTAAAGAGGTACACACACACACACACACAAACATACACAAACACGGACACATACACGTGCGCGCACGCACACTCACACACGCACACAGACACACGCACATACACACGCACGCATACTCGCACACACACACGCACACACACACACACACATATTGAACAAAATTTTATGGAACTTTGGAAAGTGGATTTTAGAAAGTTTTATTCAGCTACGCAATTTTTTTACAGCTCAATCAAAGCTGTAAATCAGTTTGCAAAATGTTTTATTTTCAGAAATATGGGTCTTACATATATTTTTAGATTTCCCTAGGTTAATTATAATAAATTATATGGTTTTCACCATCGTGTTAGCTAGTTCGTCTGAAATACTTTTCATACCCTGTTCATAATCAATACTGAAAACTTAATTAGTAAAATGAATATTTTGTAAATATTTGAAGATTGGAAACAAAAAGAAATTAGTTAGTAAAACATGGAAATCTGGGGAAAACAACAGTACTTTGAATGCCTGTCAGAACACATTCATGGCAATCATTTTTTGAATAGGATTGTTATTTTATTTTAATGTTTGTTATGTTATTGAAATTATTCTGCATAAAATCTCTTGATTTTTTGAAAAGTTTATAAAATAATTGTGAAATGATATCAATAAAATCGCATTACAATCTTAATATATATTATTTCTAAAATATATTCTCAGGTATTAAGGGTAATATCAAACATGCATAAGTCACGCATAAGCAACTGTTGGGAAAAGGGCGTTGTTGCTGTCTGCCTTTATAAAACACTAAAGCGGAGTACAATATTGCTAAACTTTCATAATAATGTCTAATATAGCGAATAAAAGTTGATAACGCCATCATTTTTTAAAATGAATAGAATTTTATTTTCGACTTAAGCACATTTGATAATAACATCATGGATTTAAGCTCATTTGAAAAATCTGTCATTGTACATAAGCGATAAAGAAAAAACACAATGTGATGTAGGCTATTTTCATGTAACTGACTGTTACATGAAAATAGCCTACATCATATTGTGTTTTCCTTAGGACGTCTTATAAAGGGACGTCTTATAAGGCCTAGAAAAAGAAAAGAAATATTGTTTTTTTATTATTTGTTTAGAAAAAGTTCAAGCATATTTAGAATTGAGTCAAAATAATATTCATTGAACAAGCAATAGAATAAAAAAATAATATTTTTAATTGAGTAATATAATGCTTTAACAGCTCCGTTAATATATGTCTTCCCACCGTTAACGATGCATGATCACTTTAAATTATGAAAATAAGAACACTTAATAAACTGATATTTGGCAATTAAATACACAAAATGGTTATAATATTTAGAATCTGTTCAAAATATTTACTAGACGAGGTCAACAAATATTGTTTCATTGTTAAATAGACCAAATTATCTTCTTTTATATTTTTAATTGAATAATATATTCCTCCCCACCATTTACGTTTCACAACTACTTTAAACTATGAAATAAAAAACATTTAATCAACTAGGTAATACTTGGCAAGTCAATGCACAAAATTATTATCTTAGAATTGGTATATTAGAAAACCATAAAGGAAAGCACGTTTTTGCCACTGTCGTTACACCAAGTCTAAGATTTCTGTTAGTAGGTAATTAGGATTATAGCTTACTGAAATTAAAACATCATTGTCTTGTTGTGGCAAATTTTCTTTGTAACACTTTTGTAATATACAGGACATTTTTGTAATATTCTAAATCAGATAAGTCACTTTTGTCTTCCAGAAATATGTTTCTATAAGTTTGTTAACGTCCTTTCTTTTTTATGTTTTAACATTAAAACGTGTATTTAATGAGTGGTTGAATTTTGGAAACATGTTTCCCACGTTTAGTTACTGCCATTAAATTGGACATATAGTATAATTTTTGTATGAAATTTCTCCCCAAACTATAATTTTTGAGCTTTGTTCACATAATGCGCTTCATTTTGTTTATCTGGAAGCGCAATATTTATGTGCTTTTCAGCACATCTTTGCATGCAGTCTTCCAATAAAAAATAGGTGCTTCGGTTACTTAACGTCGAATATACATCGCTATGATACAAACATAGGTATGAGGGTTAGATATTGTCTCTAACCGCTTTATTTTTTTTCGACGAGCGCGAATACACGATTGCGTGGAATAAAGCTGTGTTCAGTGACAGGAAATACAATCTCTAATTCTTGCATGCCATAGGGTGGTCTCATGCAGCCACTCAGCAACCATTCCAAGTAGTATAGTTTTTTTTATTTTGACCGCGGCAATCGTCAGCATCAAGGCTTATTTTTTTTGTGACTTGAATGACAGTTACGCTTATTTCCAAGAAAAATGTGGACTTTTTACCGTTTGATTTTAACTTTCTTCTTAATTCACGTACATACTATCTGTGTAACCAAAAATATTTATATATTTTGTATTTTAGTGAATTTAGCACATTTGACATGTATCGACACAAATAAGTTTTTAAATGGGGTTTCTTAAATCACGAGTTTTTACCTTTTTTTTAAACATACTGAGCCTCTGTTTGTTGCCTACAATCGAATTTATTATTGCTTTAAATGTTGCAAATATTCACCAATTTAACAAGTCGTTTCATGATTCTTGGTGTCACAGTTCTTTCAGATATTCGTTATAGTAATATGGAACATATTAATATTATTAAAAATCATTAAATATTTATTGAGCTAGGAATTTGCGGAGACTTTTTAATAAGTACTTCAATACAGATAGGTATGATACAATTAACTTATTTTAAATTGTCTAAAATATATGTAAATATGTACATTACAAAATATTTTTACAGAAAATTTAAAGAAACCAAAATACACAAAAATTTAATAAGAAAAAATGATGGCGTAAAAATGTTTACAAATACGAATACGAATTGGTAAATTAGAAAAAAAAAGTATAAATACAAACACGTATTGGTAGACAAAAGACAACAAACTGAAATATCCAAGAATTAAATAAGCAAAAAGGCTCGCGCAAATAACTTTATAAATATAAACACGAATTGGAAATTAAAAGAAAAATAAACCCAAAAAATGCAAAATTTAGTAAGCAAACACGAACTGATATACAAAAAAAAACAAAATATCCAAAAATTTAGTAAGACAAAATGGTCGCGTAAAATATATTGTAAATAAAAACATGAATTGGTAATTAAAAAAAACTGACCCAGAACAAAAAAAAAAATTATAAATATAACAAGAATTGGTGTAATAAAAAAACAAACCCAAAAGGTCCAAAAATTTAATAAACAAAAATTTGCCTGAAAAGTTTATTCATACAAACACGGAGAAATATAAAAAAGACAAACCCAAAACATTCAAAAATAAGTAAGCAAAACAGTATTAAAAAAAGAAATTAATTACGTAAAAGCGAAAGGAATAAAACTTATTCCCTAGCAAACAAATGTAAGACAATTTTCAAATCGATTGTTTTATAACAAATAATCTCGAGCTACCATATATATTTTGAAATACACGATATATTTCAAAATATATATAATGCATATTCTCTCATGTCATGTCAAAAAAAATGTTTAAATGAAAAAATTTATTGAAAATAAAAAAAACAACCAACAATTTAAATAAGGTGTGAACAGTTAGTCTTTTTATTTCTATTGTTGTCGTGTCCACATGGGATGAAGAAGATCTCGTATCGAAAAATGGTTGCCCGAGCCGCGAAAGATTGGACTTCTCCAGTCCCGCTTGATGAGTAGCCGGGAATCTAACCCGGGTCCTTACCGTACTCTCAACGGCCATATGTCTTATGATTAACCCAACAAACCGCGGTGACGACTTTTAATTCTATTATTAAAGTCGTATCAATTTCAGAGATAATTTGGTCAAAAATATATAAGATATTGTTATATATATAAGATAATGCTATAAGAAAATGTTAATTGATTTATGTATTTTACCACAATTTTAATCAGTTAAGTGTGAATTATAAATTTTACTTTAATCCTATAATATAACACAAATTATATCTTATAATTATAATAAATATGACATACGTCCCGTATTCAACATAAAAAATATTATTACAGCTTATATAATTTTCCGTTGCGTGTATATAAAATGAATCAATTTGCTTGATCTAAACACGCAACGTCTGATATTTTGCCAAATGCATTCGAAGCTGAATATTTATTCACAATTTTACTAGAGTTGTGATTTCCAAATTAAATTTCCAATTTGATAACTTCATTACAACAAAAATTTGACGAAGTAGAACCGAAAAGGAGAAAAGTGAGAAAAACGGAAAGTTAATATATGTTTCATGCTAATATCTTTAATTATGGGTTTTCTGCTTTGAAAAGGATCAAATTCATGTTAAGAAAATCATTTCAAAATTTAGTCTCATATACACACAAAACACTTGCATGCACTCGAATGCGCGCGTCGCGTTTTATTACTTTGGAGTGTATTTAAAGTTATTTGTGCTCGTTTCCTTTCTTATGTTTACATATATTTTTGATTTCTCCATTTATTAATAAATTGTGAAAAAATTGTCCTTCAAAACAAATGCGGAAAGGTATTAAATTTAGCTGAACAAATCACACAACATAAAACAAAACGATAAAGTTGTTATTAATACAAGTACTTATTTTTAAAAAAAAGCAAAGAAAAAGATTTCAAAATAAATGAATATTATCGGAAGTGTAGTTTGCACTCAAATATATACATTAAATTTACATCAAAATCAAGATACGTTATTAACAAAACAGAATAAATAATTTAGTTAATAACGTATGTGCATTTGTTTACAATCACTAGCTACTAATAACAGTTAAAATATCAATGCTATGGTCGATTTACTAATAATAGGAGCACACAGCACAATTACATAGTTATATCTAGACAAAAGTAAAAAATACGAAATAATTCTTACATATAACCTGTATGCGAAACAGTCCAATTTTCTTAATTAGTAACTGAGATAATTAGTTGTTGGTTTTTGTTGTTGACGGGAAACAAAAACAAAACAATAAAAATGCTTTACTCCAAAGGCCAATTCAAAAGTTTAATCAAGTTATTTTCTGAAATATTTGTTTCTTGACCTATTGCTGTATTTTTTAAGTCGATTTTTTAAATACCGGAATAGAAGTATTTTGATTTTCAATATGATATGACGAATATCTTAATTTTTATAAAAAAATGCTACAAACATTAAATTTTTTTATTCCCGTATCCGTTCTATATGGATCGTCTTGCTTTAAGTGCATTATTCAAAGCGCGTATGATGACTGCTTCTATTTATTTTTGGCCTCATTATTAAGTTTATTTAACTAAGGCAAACCTATCGTATAATATAAAAAAAAAAATATATATATATACATATATATATATAATGTTTTTATTGGATTCTGTTTCGAACTTGTTGAAATAAAGACGTAATTGCGTTTCTGTGGATAAAAGATTTATTTACTTGTAAAATGTTCCTTCTACAATTTGCTAGTAACATTATCTTACAAACTAAACATTTACTCACCTGTGGATAAAAGAAACAACATTTAAAGCCCTTATTTTGGGTTTATCATCTGAATTCGACAGGTAAGCTTTTTACAATAAAATACTGAATCAAAAACAAATCTAACCTCTCAAAATCTTTTGACGTTTGATACGAAAGCTAACAGCGACCTCTATAGAACTTATCATAGGTAACGCGGCAAAGTTTAAATGAAAGGATACCTATAGGTTTTCTTTACATCTCCCCTCCGAGAGAAGAACAATTACAAGTGTGATTGCACTTAATTGTTCCTTTCTCAATCGACAATGGAGTAAGTTTTGTAACATGAAACAAATTTGATTCTTCCTTCTTGTTACCGGCATCTACTTCATAAATTGTATTAGAATTTTTTTTCAAGATCTCGTAGGGTCAAATTCTCAGTTCATCTGTTTTCTTCCTTTTTAGTCGATTACCGTTTTCCACATAGACTCTATCTCCTTTTTTAAAGTCATATTCCCTCCTTGATAGGTCATATCTCTTCTTATTATACTCATGAGATTTAATTGCATTTATATATGATAATTTTCTATCTCTTCTCAGAACTAAAAACAAGATGTTCAAATGAAACATCTTGTTTTTAGTTCTGATGGAAGAATATTTACATTTTCTCCTTCCAATAGGTATTTTGGTGCAAATTTGGTAACAGTGTGTTCTGTTTCATTATATTTCTTTACACAATTCTGTGCTATTGTTGTCCATGCAATCTTTTTTTCGCTTTCATTTATTTGGCATCTTATTTTATTAACTAAAGTTTGGTTCAATCTTTCGTTAAGCCCATTTGAAAAAGGAGTGTCCACCGCAGTAAAAAATATTCTTATACTGTTATCTTTCAGAAATCCCTTAAATTCTTTAGAGTTTATACCAGGACATTGGTCCGTTAATATCATATAAATTTTAAGACTTTGTGTCACTTGTTGAATAAGTTTAATAAAATCGTTAGAGCTTTGGTTTTTTGACGTCAAGATATAAGCATACCTAGTGAAATGATCAACTAAAAGATGCAGGTACTTTTTTGTTGACCGATATCCCCCAAAACCACTAATTGTATCAATTGATACAATTTCAAATGGGTGTCTTGCTGGTCCTAAATGTGATAATAATCCATATTTCGGCTTTCTCCTTGTTTTATTTTTAATGCATATTTCACATTCTTCGCAAGTCTGTTTAATTTTTGCTATGATATTCTTCGCTGAACAGTATGGTGTTAATTTATTTATCATTTGTGTTTTTCCTAGGTGGCAATAAGTAATGTGTACTTTTTTATCAATGTTTTGCCTAATCCTTCTGATAGTATAATTTTGTTTCTTCCTTTATTTTTCTTGTAGTATATTTCATCTTTTAGTATAAGTCCATTTTTATCTTTTTGTATTTCTTGATTTGAATTTTGATCTATTTTTATTTCTTCTATAGTTATTAAATTTACCACTTTCAAAGCATCATCATTATTATTTTCACTTGGATCTAGGACTGAATTTGTGCTCAAACAATCTGTCTCTATATTTGTTTTTCCAGGATTATATTTAATTTTGAAATTGTATTGGGATAAATAATATGTTAGGTCTCCGACCTCCTCATCAGTTCTTGCTTTAATATTCAAGTTTTCTAGTGGTTTATGATCAGAATACACCGTAAACTCCTATCCCATAAGCGAATGCTGCCAGTATTTTATAGCTTCTTTTATTGCTAAACATTCTAGGTATATTGCCTTCTTCTTTTTTTGTGTATCTGTTAATTTTTTTGAAAAATGAGCAATTGGTTTATTGTCTCCATTTTTATCAGGTTGTTTTAACACTGCGCCTGTTCCTTTTGCACTTGCGTCTGTATAAATGTTTATTGGTAATTCTGGATCATAAATTTTCAGAATTGGTACAGAGCACAGTAGTGTTTTCATTTTATCAAATGATTTTTGACATTCTTCAGTCCACACGAATTTCACATCTTTCTTTAACAAATTGTGTAACGGGTCCAAGATGATGTGATGAAAATTTACTTTTCCTAAAAATTGTCGTACATTTTTCCTTGTTTCTGGTATTGGAAAGTATTTTACTGCTACCAAATAATCTTTTAGAGGCCTCACTGAATTGTTTTCTATTATGTGGCCTAAATACTTGGCATAACTACTTGCAAATATGCACTTGGTAAGTTTTAGTCTAAACCCTTCCGTTTGTATTGCCTCCAGTAACCGTGATATATGTGATATCTGTTCTTCAAAGGTTTTTGAATAAATGAGTATATCATCTATGAAACTTACTGCAAAATCGAAGAGCTTATTTTTTCTTATGATGTTAGTCATTATCCTTTGAAAAATGGCTGGAGCAGTTTTTAGTCCAAATGGTAAGCATGTCCATTGAAAATGACCTTCCTGAGTAACAAAGGCCGTTTTGTACCTATCCTGTACTTTCAATGGAATTGACCAAAACGCTGAATTAATATCAAACGTTGAGAAATACTTACAGTTTACTGTTTTTGTCATTAGATCTTCAATCAATGGAAATGGCTGTGATTGTGGGTCGATTATCTTGTTCAATTCCCTGAAATCTATACAAAGTCTTGTTTTTCGTTCATCTTCCTTTTTATAAGCCAGAGTTACTCGGGCAGCAAACGGGCTATATGATTCCTCAATCAAATTTTTCTCTAATAATTTAGATATTTGTTTTTCTATCTCTCTTCTATCTTCAGCTATACATCTGTATGGACGTTTGCAGCAGTATTTATCCACCATCAGGTCAATATGAGCTTCATAATCTCGTACAGTGCCGACATCATATTTATCCTTAGCAAAGACAGTCTTAAATTTGTCTATGAGCTCGTCAATCTCTAATTGTTGTTTATCTAGATGATTAACGATCTTTTCAAATTTATCAGTTTTAATATGTTCATTGAAGTTTATTTCGTTTTTTACCTTCTCCATTCTAGGGCTTCCTAATCTTGGTTTAGTTTTGTCTCCTAGTACATCAGGAATGTTGACATTTGTATCGTTTTTTATACTAAGCTCTTCTTTCTGACCTTTTTGTGTTATTTTTAAGTCTTCATTTTGAATAAGCTTGAATTTTCTTATACAATCTGAACCAATTAAGAAATCATATTTAAAATTTTCTTTGTCTATGACAAAAATATCCATGTTTTGTTCTACATTATATATTTTAATTTTTAATACAACCATACCTTTGGTTTTTTTCTCACCATTAATAGTCTTTAAATGTACTATTTGTGTATTATCTGTACTTTTTTCTTCATTCCGTATATTTAATAATTTAGCATTAATTAATGACACATTTGAACCTGAATCATAAATTCCAGTTACTTTCACAGTGTCATTCAATAGTAAATTTATTTTTATTAATGGTGGCACCTCTAGTTTTTTGGATCTTTATTATTCAGTTCTGTTTCTATTTCGGAGTTATTTACTGTTCTCACTATTGATTTATGAGTTCTGTCTTTAAACCAGCAATTCTCCTCTGGGTGATAGCGTTTCCCTTTTTTTTCATTGGCACAAATTTGTTATGGTTTTCTTTCTTCAATTTTTTTTTGTTTAAGGTCAGAATTTGTAAATCCTTTTTTTTCATACTTAGTTTTCCCAACAAGGTGTTCTAGTTTTCCTATTTCATTATACAAATCTTCTGTATGTTGCAAAGTTTCTCTGTCGATTTTATCGGCAACAAAATTAGGCAAGCCGAATGCTATGAGATCAATAAGAGTCCCAGTATCAATGTTCTTCCTAACTTCCAGTAGTAATTACTCTTTCTTTAGAGCGTACTCGAGTAACGGACCTGCTTGGTATTTAAAACTTAGAGCATATCTCATGGATGACCAACCTTTATTTACAAATGTCTCACAAAAACATTTCTCCCATTTGTTCCACTCTGATTCTACTGTGTATTTTATTAGCATACAGTCGTACCAATGTACACTTGACGACTCCATAAAATTTTTCAAAATCTCTATTTTCTTTTTGTCTTCGTTGACTTTGAAACGTTCACATTCTTTATTAAAATTATTAATCCATTGGTGGGCATTAGTGGTTTTACTTTTCTATCATAAAATTCATCGCTATCTTGCCTAGATTTTGAGTTTCTGATTTTTGTTCTTTTTCTTCGAGTAATTTTTCTAACAGTTTTTTCAAAGAGTTGTTTGAGCCACCAGATTTAGACTCTGGATCACATTCAGTTTCTATTATTTCTTCTAGATAAACATCATTAAACTGCAAATTTTGAGCCTCATCCACATATGATTCCGATATCTCATCTGTCAAAGTTATCCAAATTTTCCTTGTTTGGTGTCTTCTTTGCAATGTTTTTTTTATTTTGGCATAGTTTGTAGTACTCATAATTGCTTTTTGTTGATTCACTGGTTGATATTCCGGTGGTATTCCATAGATCTGACCACTAGTTGTGGCAATTGAGGTTATGCATAAAATGTTGGGTTTTCCCTCGGATGCTGTCTTCACAGCAAAATCAAATTTTAACTTATCCATTATTCTCTCGAAATATATGCACAAAATGTTGTTTTATAATGTTTTTATTGGATTCTGTTTCGAACTTGTTGAAATAAAGACGTAATTGCGTTTCTGTGGATAAAATATTTATTTACTTGTAAAATGTTTCTTCTAAAATTTGCTAGTAACATAATCTTATAAACTAAACATTTACTCACCTGTGAATAAAAGAAACAACATTTAAAGCCCTTATTTCGGGTTTATCATCTGAATTCGACAGGTAAGCTTTTTACAATAAAATACTGAATCAAAAACAAATCTAACCTCTCAAAATCTTTTGACGTTTTATACGAAAGCTAACAGCGACCTCTACGGAACTTATCATAGATAACGCGGCAAAGTTTAAATGAAAGGATACCTATAGGTTTTCTTTACATATACATAAAAATTACTAATTATTTGCTTTTGTTTTAAAGACGATTTTTCATTACGAAAATCTAATAAATTAATTTTTTATATCTCAACTAAATGTGTATTTACGATATTTTTACTTAGAGTAAATTACACATGGTGTTTGTTAAAAATATATAAGTTTTCTAAAATAGAGAACCGTCACACATTCATATTACTTTTTTCTTCTGATTTGTTCAAATTTAAAACTGGCTAACACCGTTTATTAAACAACATGTTACTATGTATCACAAGTGTACAATTTAGTTGCGATAGAAAATATATTTCACTTTCAAGGCAAAAGTTTGAAGCATTATTCCGCAATTTGACAAAGAAAACGATGAAAATAACAGTAGAGCGTCGTTTTCCGGTTGAGCGAACGTGCCAGAACGAACGGGCTTCCGATAGCCGGGAGCGTTGACTGCTTTCATGTTTCCACCGAAGCACGGTCAGCGAGGGTTCAAATAGGTACTCTTATATATATATATATATATATATATATATATATATATATATATATATATATACATATATATATATATATATTATATACATATATATATATATATACATATATATATATATATATATATATATTATATATATATATATATATATATATATATATATATATATATATGTATATATATATATATATATAAAGTGCGTACGGACACGTATATATAAAAGTTACGAGTCAGCAAGTTGTATAATTTTGTTCACCTGCATAATGTTTCAAACTGGTTTGTTTTTTATTATATTGCTAAATTATTATGTTTACCGCAATTTGTATTATTACCTTTACCTAAATCCCTTACATATCTCTCCGTATGTCCGTCAGAGCCGTTTTTCGTAGAAACGGCTTGGCGGAGAAACTTGAAATTTGCCATAGTATTATACCATATTTACCTACAAATACTTCAATAGCTAAAATTAAAAAAAAATCATTTGGAAATTTTGGAAGGGAGCGCGTTAATTACTTAATTTCTTTTGCTTCCCTTTATAGTGGTTTTAAGATTATAAAAATATTTTTTTTTATCATTTTTAGTATTGCATCTTCAGAAATGTGCTCAAAAGTGTGTAAAAAATATATATTCTCACCTTTACGTCTAAAAAAACTCAAAGTAAAATTTTTAAAAATGATATGGGTATTTACAAGCTCCTGCAAAGGTTTCGAGAAAACCATAGCGATGATTCAAAACAGCATTTTTTTTTTAAATATTCATAATGTTTTCAAGGTTATGAAAGATATATAATAGGCAATGTATTTCTTTTGCGACATTCACAACCGATTTTTTAAGACAGTCTGCGACGTAAAAATTTAAAATTATTCATAGTATTATGTTTTATTAAACCACACGTTTAGCTAACATTTTAAAAGTATTCGTGTATGGACTCAAGGGGACGTAAATAAGGGTTTTAATTTTTTTTTCAATGTATTATGCCATGTGGAAAATAATTTCAAAGAACTCTTTTTGGGAAATATTTAATATCATTTTTCATAATTTTAATTTATATATAAAAAGATGTTCCAAAAAATATTCAAAATACATCATCTTATTTTCGAAACTCCTGAACCAAAAATCACGAAGATAGCAGTGTCGGTAAAATTTGGCTAGTCGGATAGAGGAAAACTGAAGCGATTATCCCAAACCTTACAATTTTTTTTAAATACACGCAATGTTTTACATTGTGAAAGATATAGACGACGATATATTTAGGTCGTGAAAAATGCTTTGATATAGTTAGTATTGTAGAACTACTATGTGACCTTAAATGCTTATAACTGCCTTAGTGTGTACGAGACCCTCGTTTATTATAAAGTAGTGTTAGTTCTAATAAGGAACGACAGTTTTTTTTAAAACTGTAATTTGAATTTAACTCAGAAGTAAATAACCTTTTGTGTAATAACAACAAATATATAGTTGTGTTGCAGAAAATTATGACATGTTATATATTTTTAAAACATCTTTTTGGATGAATAGTACCGTTGTTAGAGTAGGAAACCATATTATTAAAAACATATGTTGTCCCCGTCCTAGTTCATCGTTCAAAACTACACTATGTTGACTTTATAACCTCAATTTAATTTCCAGTTACAATAAAGTTACCCAACAATGAAGAATTGTTTAATCAACGTAAAATTCGAAACCGTGCTTAAGCCCGTCCAGGTTAACTTACGGTAATTACTGATTTTAAATTCAATCTTGATCTTGTTTAATTTTCACTCCTAAAGTTCCTTAATCTTTATAAAACTTATGTTTTATCCCTATCATTCATTCTTTTATATATTTCAAATTGAATAAATGTGACGAAATTAAATAGGGGAAAAAATGTCTACCTGTGTAATTTCGAGCGGGCGTGCGGCGCCTCTGTTTGTTGGTTTATGTGTTTACTTCTTCATACCTTACTGAATATATCCTTAACAAACTCAGTAAGAAACGTCATTGTAAACAAAATAATGTCAATTCGCGTTGAGATATTATTTTTACCCTATTAAATAACACTATAAAAATTATATCCCAACTTAGAGCCAAGCGAGGTCGACATAACTTAATAAATATTTGAGGAATTCTATCCGAAAGCAGATCAATTTATATGAAAAAGTTAGAGGCACACGATTAGGAAATGCGTTACGAATATGCTTTAAGTGCATAGCAGACCCTAACTTGAGCATGAAAATGTTGTATAGTCAACTAATGGAATTTGCAGCGTTCTAGATTCACATAAGGATCACATCACATCTGGATAATAAATACATTCACAATTTAAGGTTGGGTACAAGGTTATGTATAGAATGTTTTACCTGAAACAGATATTGCATATCTGTTTAAGCCAAAATGTCACACATATATGAATTTGTCACCATTTTTCTTCAAAAGGCTGGACCGATTTTGACGCGGTTTTTTTTATTTGAGTCCATCAATGTAAGACTCATTTGTTGGTAGGTACATTGAAATTCGATATGGCCGTTGAACTTTGGTGGAACTTCGAGATTTAGGTATGTGATCAGTTTTATTAAATAGTTTTTGCACTTAAAATATAAGGACTTAATGGCAAACAGGGTAATACCGAATAGAATTAAGGATGTATAGGAAAGAAGGATTTTTCGTTTATGTTTCAATGTTAAATTTTATAAAATAATTTCTTACATAGAGGATTTGATCATTATCAAATCACGAGACCATCAACAGATTATGATTTTATCACTATGATTGGTGATTACCAAATTACAATATCATGATGACCAAATCATATTCTTTGATCAAAGGAAGTAACGTAACTAAACATTTCAAATCTAGGTTCAAATATTAATTTTTATCGAGTTGTTCTGCCTGTAAATTTAACGATCTAATGATAACAAGGGAAGTAAGTGATTTCCTTCAATTTTCTACAGGGCAAACTAGTAGCCTTAAACCTTAATGTAATTTTTTCCATGCAATTACATAGTATTTATTGATAAAATAAATAAGCAAATTACAATAAAAATATCGAAAAACCAATACGTAAATCAAATTATCCATAAAAATTAAAATCGGCAGTAATTAAAAAGATTCTTGTCATATCCTCCGAAGGATTTGCCATTAAAACGACGCTTAAGTAAAGTAAAGAGTACTATATTTAATATTAATATATAAAAGTTAAATTAAAAAAAAACCACGGCCCAAAAAATCCTTGGGTCGAAAAATAGAAAGCAGTTCATCTAAAAAGAATGTAATAACGAAGTGTAACTTAAAGTTATGAAGGCGATAATGATGTTGAATTATTTCGTATTCTCCATAAGTAACTCTAATTAGGAAGCAAACACAACTTTTTTTCTTTCTTACTTCTTTATTCCTGTTGTGGAAAATTTTCCTTTCTAGTTCTGAGTTACTCAATTACATTTTGAACTTAACACATGAAAAAAATATCCTTTACAGTTATCTCAATTATAACCGTTTAATTAAACTAAAGTGAGCCACGTAGCACGATATGTAAATAATGATCGTGTCGATTTCGTTCTTGAACTAAATCCAGGCACATATATCGCTCATTTTCTAAAATAATTTTTAAGTTACCTATAATGTCCATTTATAGAAACTTTAATAAATTCTATTTATATGTTACCTCCGGTAACTAATCAGAATTATATTTTTACCAGGTAATATTTAATATATTCACGTGTGCAATTCTAACTCTTCTTAAATATCACACCCGTTTATATTTCCGTTTTATATTTACGCATCATTTATACACAAAAGAGTATATTATGATTTTAAATTTTCATTTCTGTAGATTATAAAGCGGACGCAATAAATGTTTCGAGTAATGTAATCAAATTCTTGGAGAAATTGGTCAAAATTGTTTACATTAATTGAGCTATATAATAGACGTAAGTTAATTAAAAATATGAATAAAAAATATTTCTGAAATATGTCAATAGAATTTAAATTTTATTACGTAGTTAAGTTAATTTGTTTTAATTTTGCGAGAATGAGTATAAATTAGAAAATCTATTTGGTTGAAAATTGTAATAATTCAAAATTATAATATTTTATTTTTTTTTATAATTATTGCATGAGAATAATTTGTTTTAGATATCAATTAAATTTGTTAAACTTAATTTCATCACCACCTGTGTGTGGAATGACATTTGCGACTTGACGTTTTGTCAAATGATTAATAGTTCCAATGTTTTTTTTCTTCTGTATGGCTTTCTAATGTTTAAGTGCCAACAACATTGTATTGCATTTTATTGAAATATGGAATAATTTTTGTAAGGCATAGAACATTCTCGAAGAATTTCTGTTGCATTCCTTTTTTAAATAATAAAATCGTCCTTTGTTTTTATGCGCTCTTTTAGCAAAATTATCCATTCAATTTTTTTTAAATCTTCTACAAGTATACATTGTTAATTATTTTTTCTGTTGCTTTCGAGTTCTCATCGGGCATGGATAATAACTACATATCCTAGCCGCAGTTACATTTAAAGATTAAAATGCGAGGATCTTTAATTGTATATCCAAGCAGTAAAGTCGTGTGATTAGTTACTTTTAAACTATTGAAGTGCGAGGATTTTTAATTATATATCCTAGCAGTAAGTTCTGTGAACAGTTACTTTAAACTCGTAAAAGGCTAGGGTAATTATTGTATACCGTAGTTGCAAAATATTAGTTTCTTTGAATTCTTAGAGAGCGTGAACAATCTACACATCTTAGCCGCATGGCTTTGGCAAAACTTTAATTTTAAATCGGACTATGCTATCGAGAAAGTTCTATATCCTAATTTAAAATATGAGTATAAGAAGATTAATAAGATGTGTATTATAAAAATAAAGAATTAAACTGGTCCTGATATTTTATTCGGAAGACACATTTAAAAGGTTTTCTATAATTTAAATAACATCGTGAATTATCCTGCGGACCAACGTCGATCGGTCTTCGTATCGGGACTACTCGACGATCAGCTTTGAGTCGAGATTCTACATCATCATCTTCAGGGACACATCTGGTAGAGCAGCAAAGGACTTCGACAACCATTTTGTTCACTTAAGGTCAGTGAATGCCAATTTTTCATACAGATGGCGAATTTTCGTTTGTCGTAAAGCAGTAAAGAATTGAGATTCACTATTTCATTAAACTCAATTTCATTTTTAAAATATTAATTTGAATTTAAAAGTAATTATTATTTACAAAGATTCATTTGTTAAAACATTTTTACTACATAATTCATTTAACTTGATAATATAATTCACCATTCCATTAAGATAGTCTGTCAGACCTGAAACTATTAATATTAACATGGTGCCAACAGTGAGTTTTATAATGTACACTTACATTAATTTAGTCTTGGAACTTATTATTTTTTTACGATATAAATTATTCAGTACCTCAGTTGTGTTCATCACCTTGTGTATTTGAATGATTTATTTGTAAAAAAATTAATAACTAATGAAATTATCCAGGAAATATTTCAATAACATAAGTGAAATTCGTACCTAACATACCTTCATTAATTCTCAAATTGCTTTAGGAACAGTTCCTGCTACACCAGAAAACATATTTAACTCGCTTCATTTCATTTTTTAAGGCCAGAAGAATTTCGTTTTGAGGAACAATCCTCAATTGGACAGCGGCTTTGATAGAAATCAAACTTAGGCATCGTCTTCCTGCTTGTTAAATGTACTAGAACGGATAAAATTCCGGTTTTTGCGAGTATTTCCTGTATTTCTCTGGAATTATACCGATGAAGGTGTAAAATAATTTAACGTATTTTTACTGGGCTTCATAATGTCTTGTGTTTATTTGTATAACTTGTATTTTATGTTTAAACAACTAACACTTGTACAAGTATTGATTGAAAGAGACATCGGCTTTTTTTAAAATATGTATACTAATGACAAATTATCATGAAAGCTTTGGTTTAGGTATGAATCTTACAATCTAAAAATTATAACAAAAGTTTGATAATGCTCTGGAAACTAAATTTTTTCAGCTTTTATTTACAGAGATTTTTTTTCCTTTTCTTTTTAAATAAGACATGAAAACCAAATAATATGCCTGCGATGATGGTATAATAACTAGAATCCCTAGATGAGTAAACATTTGTAACTAAATTAATTTTCACAAGAAATATCAATTTATTTGTTCCTAACTTTTGCATATATTTTTCACATTTCAAGGTAACATTTCCTTGAAATATAAAAAATACATTTTGATAAAAATCAAAGGATAATATTTTTGGTCCAATTTGATCCAAGATTTTTTTGTGTAAAGTAAAGCAGGTAAGCTGATTTTAATTTGGTGCATATCACCTTGCTTTGTATTGTGAAACGACAAGTCCAGAATCTAAGCAGCAATCCATAAATTCGATATTGAAGCAACCGAATTTCTAAAAAAAGCTAGAAGGAAACTTTTCTCTCTAAATTAAGAGTGATTTCTTTCTTTTTGACTCATACTTTATATCAAATGGCTTTTGCAGCATACAGTCGTCACCGCGGTGTATTGTGTTGATCACAAGGCATACGGCCCTTGACTACAAGGTGCACCGCGGGGCCCGGGTTCGATTCAAGGCCGCTCGTCAAGCGGGGCTGGAATGTTGTTCTGGTTGGCTGCAAGAGATTGTTCTTGTAGCAATAAGTATATAAGTAATATGTATCAATTATATACATTAAAGTACATAAACAAGTAAACAAACAAAATTCTGACAATATTTCGAAAGGCGTGATTTTATGAAAAAAGATAAGAAAATTTTCTGTCTTTGCCGGTAATTACTATTTATCTCAATGATGTTTTAAAATTACGTTGATAGTGATAGTGCTTGAAATATCCCAAATAATACTTAAATTATTATGTGGACTATAACAACCGTATTATTGATTTCAAGTTGAGGTATAATTTGAAATTTTCATAATACGTGGTATCTTAGATAATAATCTGATATTGTTAAATAAAACCCCACAATCAAATAAATAAATTTGGAGTAATATCTAAGAGAGGAACTGTCACGTGATAATATTTTAATTACTGTGAAACACTACGGTGTAAATTAATTATATATATATATATATATATATATATATATATATATATATATATATATATTTCTTTTATCTTTTCTTTTCCACAGAAAACAATATTATATATTACCATTTAAAGCGATACGTTCCATCAAAACCACGATCTATGGAAAAAAGGGAAACGATTATTATCGATGATACAAATAATAAGTTCCCCGTGACTAATGGCCAGATTCCGCTTTGATAATTGTTCCTTTTGTTCGTGGTTTCTTTAATTTATTTTGCGAAGAACTTTTCAAGCTCCGGACATTGGCAGCATTAATTCCATTACGAATCGCTGGAGTTTAGATGTTTTAATGAAGCTCTCACTGCTAAGTATTAATAAGTTACTTAGAGATGATTTAGTTTGGTTTCGGAAGATTTTGTTGAAAAAAAACTCGAAGAAATATTGTTTCTTTTGAATATATTCGCATTCCTTTTCAATTTGCGTCTGAATATTTTGGATAGTACAAGTAAATTATTTTCAGTAAAGCAGCGACGGGGTTTGGTTGTTTATTATGCTACGCTGCACGAATACATGATATTTTCAATCTATACAATTTGTATTCAAAGGTGAAAAATAATATTATCTACATGCGGATTAATTTGGAACTCTTTCTTTATAATTTGCTTTACTTTTAAGATTACTCAGTCGTTAAAAATTAAAACCTCATTGTTTATAGGATTGCTTTTGCATTTTATCAGATCGTCCAATTCGTCAATGAATATGTTACAGTTAATAACATAAATTGGTTTTATCATTTTATGCTTCATTTGCAATGTAATGCATCTTTGAACCAAAAAAAAATTCACAAATTATGCTGTCCATATTTCCATTAGTTTATATTCATAATTATTACCGAAATAAAATATATGGTGAAAATTTAAGGATGTTTATTATTTAATTGTCACTTCTGTTATTTTTTTCTTCATAAAACTAAAATATGATCTAAGTTGAGCATTGATATCATCTCTCTCAAGTCAGGATGAACAGTGATAAACAATTATATGGAAGTATGTAGTTTGTATGGAATTTCCATACAAACTTAGGCACATAGAAGTTTTAACTTTCTTTGAACTCGATGGGGTCTCGGAAGCCCGAACCGTTTTGAAAACTTCATAACTATTTTAAAAGGTACATTAGCTATCTCAAATGATTAGTAACTAAAGTTATATATATGCGTCGCAAACACCCACTTAATTCTTAGTGTGTTGCGCGATCACGTGCAATAGGACGTGTTTACGTGAATGCTGCGCATCGCAGACCCCACCAGGCTAACGGCGTTGTAAAATAGTAAGATTTCCTTGTTTTTTGTTCATCAGTATTACTGATTTTATTTATTTACAATTGTTTCAGTAGATACATAATCGGAATTTTTATATAATAATAATGAGTCGGTCGCTAAGAAATGATTAAATAGCATTATTAAGAATGAAAGTGATGAATAAGATCAAGTATTTATACTGCGATGATAGTAAACCAGTTCAAAAGATTCCTAATAGTAATATAAGGTGTATTTATTGTATTCGTAACAAAGAACGTAAGACTATACATGTTTGCAAAGGATATTCCATACCTATTTGCACGGAACATGCAAAATTTGTTTGTGGGATATGCTTTAATTTATAATCTAAAATTTTAACATAGAAAGTCAAATTTAAATGACTCAATTGGTAAAACTATATTCCTCTTGTGTTTTTATTATAATATGAAGTCAAAACAATTATATGATAACTAGTTTAAGCCATGTTTTTCAAAGAAAGGAATGTTTATTTTTATTAAAAAAAAGTTTAAACTCTTGCTTTATGGTTACACGATTAAATATTTTTCAAAAGATAAGTTATTGTTTTGGTTTAAATAATCCAATAATATTCCTATTATATAGTCTCATATATATTATTTGCATGATTTTTAAAACGTGTTATTAAATGTAGAATATTATTTTCGAGCCTCTTGAACCCCACCAGACTTACGGCGTAATTTTATTCACCAGGTTTACAGAAATTCGAAGGAAATATTATTATCTAGCACGTAAATACCGTCGATTATTGATATAAAATGACGTGCCCATTACTTTGACTTCTTTTATATTTTGTGTGTGTCCGATCTTATTAATATTGATAAAATTAAAAAAAAATTAAAGTAAAATTTTCCATTTATTCATTCGAGTCATGTCATTCAATGCAGTTTCACTTTAGGTTATGAACCCAGTCTCGTTTCATAGCCGATTGTACAGCTTTCATCGGTCGATATAGTTATAAATTTTAATTGTGCAGGTTGGATCAGTTCAAGCTTTGTCGCTAACGTGCTCTAGCTGTTAGGCAACTACAATGAGTGAGCGATTTCTGTGGCGAATTTATAGTTCTTAGAGGATACGGACAAGTGCATAAATAATGAAAAGAATACCGGTCAGGGCGCAACCGCATTTATAAACGTTGCTAAGGCTAAAGCTAAATTAGCGCTCATAATAACCGTCTTTATTCGTGCACATAAATAAACAATCTAATGAGCTGTGGTTGAAATTAAAAAATATGTCTAACAACTCGGAATTTTCGAGAGGCATCACTTTATTCAATATCTTATTTCAATAAAACTGGAAACGTGTGATTCCAGGACCAATTATATCACGCAAATTGTGGAAATAGCGCATAGACTCAATAGTATAGGATTTAATATTAATGAAGAATTATAAGCTCTTTACTTTTAGCCGGATTATCAGATCGTTTATGTCTATGATAATGGCAATCGAATATTTGGAAATTCCAATAAGCGCGGATGTTGTTAAATCAACAAATTAAGAGGAGTTTAACAGTGTTTAAGTATGAATGCATGTGTTCAAAAAGCTTTTGGAACAATTTCTTGACATCAGAAAAATTACATATATCAACTGTTGAATAATTTTTCATATTATAGATTGTAAAACGGCTAGTATTCTCATATAAAGTAAATTAAATATAAATAAAATTGTATCCGCCAGATACGTCAGTTACTGGCAGCTTAATATAATTGTCAATATTAAGTATAACTGACATCTCTTATTCAACGGGCCAACTTAGCCAATTCAATAATTGTTATAATATTGAAAATAGGTCTTGTGCTAAACGCATATAAATATATTTGAAGGATGCAAAAATTTCGGATTAATGTAGAACAAAAATAGTAATTCGGAATTAGTGGTGTGTGTGAAGGCTGATTAGGTGAGTGATGTAACGGATAGTGCTCTACTGGCTTGAGTTTCATTTTGTCGGGAAACGTAATCTCGTGAGAATCAAAGTAACAGAAAGCTGTATATTTATGTGAGTTATTTTAATAAAATAACTAGTAAACTTTTTATTATATCTCTGCACAATGATAACCAAAATGCTTTAGAGTTATGTGCAAATTGTGTTTTCCATAAACATAACAAAGACATTGATGTAAAATATCATTTTTTCAGAAATTGTGAGACCGATAACATAATTGGTATTCAATACCGACCAAATGGTAAAATGCTTATGGATTTATTCTTAAAGGTTTGAATAATGTCAAACATTATTACTTTATGAAGGCCTTAGGCATTTATATAGTATTTTTAGATTTATATTTTTCCATTTATTATTTGTGTTGATTATTAACACCTAATAATTGCCCTTTAGTTCAATTCGTTTTTTTATTTTATGGTTTTTAATTTATGGTTTAAAAGTATTATTTTGTTTTTCTTTTTTGCAAATAAACCTGTTAAATATGAACAAACATCGCACTATTAAGGTATGTACATGCTTTTGTCAGTATAAATATTTAAATTGATACGGAATTCATATTAAAATATTTTCAAATATTAATATTATTTCTAAAATGTAAGCATGTAAGTATATGCATACCTGCGTAGCAATATCATCATTTTTTATATAAGTTATAAAATTTAAAATCGTCAACATAGTTTCCCAGTAAACTTTATGTAAACATCAAGTAAATACATTATGTTTGTTATAACGGTTAAGTACGTGGAAGTGGAACCATATTCTTTCTGAAAATTTTTCAGAGTATTTACAACTAAAATTAAGAATTAAAAAATTGTGTACATTATTCATTTCTTATAAACTCCATGACCAAATTATGGGCTTAAACAAAGTGTTGGACGTGTGAAAGAATATCACAACAAGCAGTTAAATAATTAAAAAGCATATATGTACAACAATCAACGGGAAACAAATATGGTAACAATAACAAAAGAGACAGGGACACATTTTTATTATATTATTATCATTACTATATTTAAGAGATATCAAGTATCATATTCTTTTTTAAAAAAGCTATGAGATTTAAAATCATTGTCACACTTTTCCACTAAACTCCTAATATTGTGTCCGTAATTTGAGTTTAGTAATTTCGAAGGCTACATAAGGGGTACACTTTCGTGGATATTTTAAATATATCTTTACTAATATATCTTTAGAAACACTTCAAAAAGATGTGAAGATACTTAATAACCTTATAAATTGCTATTTGAATTAACAGCCAACGTGACACATAAAATTTAAAAAAATATTATATTCGTTATTTGCCTCCTTTAAAATTTCTGTACAATTACACATAAATATTAATTACTTATGCAGATCAACATGCTTTATAACTTTACAAAATTTCGAATATAGGCTCCAAGGAATGCAAATACAATAGGATTGTAGTTTGTCTATATAGGTTTCAGATTTCAAAAATAAAGAAAATAACGGAAACCGCATAAGATCACTAACATGTCTGTCCGCCTATCCGTCTATCATACACGTAATAGAGGACAAGACCATTTAAGAAATTTATTTAGATATATTATTTACATATAAACTTTAAAGAAGGCAAATGAAAGTATGACATTTTTTGCTAAGTACGCGCGGAACCCTTTTTGTGCAATTTTCAGTCGTACTACATAACAAGTGTTTTGTTTTAAAATACAGAAACTTAAAACAGGGAAAAATTTTGTAAATTGTTAAAAAAAAAGTCCATTGCATTTCTACGACACCTCCTTTAAATTACAATTCTCAAGTAATTTTTATTTTATGCATTTTAAATCAAAATGCTACTATGCGGTCAATTCTTGCGTATTACGAGAATAAATGATAAAATAAAGTGTCTCTCATGACATTTTTAATGAATTTCTGGTAATTGAGGAAAAACACTTTTATCGCAGAATGAAGACGTCACCGTGGTGTGTTGAGTTGATCACACGGCCTTTGGCGGTGCAGTAACCCGCGGGGTCCGGATTCGATTCCCTGCCATTTGTCGAGAGGGCCTGGATTGGTGTTCTGGTTGATTTTAAATGTTCCTCTCGTTGCAATAACTTTGCCGTATGTTTCATTTAGATACATTAAAGTAGATAAATAAGACGAATTTATAAGGAGGGCGAAGACGATTTAAAGTCTAGATGTGTACCACACGGTACTTGTTAATCTCATGATCTCTGTTAATTTTACATTGAAAGCAATGAATAATTTTCGGATATTAGCCTACTTGATTGGTATACAAAAATTATTATTTTGTTTGTCTGAATTTAGAAATCTATGTATGTTGTGCCATCTTATTAAAAATTGAGAGATTGTAACATCAAGTTGGTTAACAAGAAACGTTTGTTTGGAAAAAAAGTATCTACTTAATGAAAGTATCTACGTAACTTGTGGGAAACTTTAAGAAAATTCTGCAGTCAAGTATGTATAAAACTTTAGTGACGAAAACCATTTCCAAGACTTGATTAACGGGTTTTCATTTCAAAACTTGTGAGTTTCTATGGATTTTTCAGTTCTTCCCAAATAGATGGAGGAGGATGGTCGAAAATAATGGTGCATATCAATTAGTTAAAATAAATTAAGAGACGTTTGTATTGAGAGACTTTTGTTGTCCAAATAATCGTTAATTACTAGCCAACAAAATATAATTCACGACGCACCCCGGTTTGGCTTCATGTTATTTTTTGTTATTTTGTACTACTCCATTATATCTGTTGAATGTGATGTACCTGTAAATGTTGCATAAGTGATGTAAAATGATGGTTATAAATTTAATTTGCTCGAGCGTCTAAAATCGAATCAGCTATAGTTACACCGCTTTCATTTTTCTTTTGTATGATCAATTTTTCATTCTACCTCAAGAAATAATCTATTTAAACAGTATTTCCCTCGGCATTATTCCAATTTATATTATTGCTATCGAGATTTAAGATGAAAAGAAGAATTCAGAAAGAGTCATTTTTTTCCTTTATTGTTGTATCTAGAGAAAGGAGGAAATGTTTTACGTTTCGACAATTATCCTTTTGTTAATATTGTTATATAATATTTCCTATAGTCAATTAAATTTTCACGAATTTGCTTTTACAGATAAAGGCAATGATAACGAATTAATTTTCATTGTATTGTATTTATTTTTTTTTTAAATCTTCAATGAAAATATTTCTGCAACATCATGCATTGATTTATTTTTGTTCTTGTTTGAAATGTAACAAAATATTTAATTATAATTTGGAAAAATTACACAAACAACATCTACTTTTTTACTTATAAAATTCTGGATATTATTACATTATTTTATTTTTCAATTAATGTACGAAGGCCACGGTATTAGGTCTATAAAATCTGCAATGTATCTGTTTCGTTATCTGTTGTTTGTCCATCAATATTGTCACATAATACATATCACGATTAAAAATCAATCAAATACATTCAAGAAGTTCGATCCCGGCAAAGAGTTCATGACTACTGGATAAACGTCATTAAATTTGGTGAATTAAAAGCAATATAGAAAGCGAATTTGTCTAAAAATTTAATTCTATTTAAGCAGCTAAGTTTGAGTTTAGTGATAAAATAATATTGAGACGTGTATGTCAATTCGCTAAAACAAAAAAGGCCCAGGATTGGATACTACATGAGTTGCACGAACATCAGCAAGAAAATTACAGTGGCACTTGCGACATAAAATGAAAAAAAATCGAATGCAATTGTTTAAAAAAGTGATAATTTTGTTAAAATACTAGTAGATATTATCGATAGGTGTACGAGATCAGCACATGACATGACATAAAACTTAATATTGCCACACCACATAGTAACAAATATTTAAGTACATAGACCGCAGCACTGAGCTCACAGGAAGTTCAGCGTGTTTGCAGGAAATGTTTCCAGCTACCGGAAGTTAGTCCGTTCTGCCACATTCTACAAATCGGAAAACGATGCTTGACCTCGATTTCCACCAACCACTATCCAATTGTGTAATAGTGCATCACGTGCTGACCGGAGCGAATGGAATCATTTTTCGATATTGTATAGCATTATTTCTCTTCCTTTATGTTCTTTACCACGACCTAGGTTTCGTTATATTACATGTTCAGGTGGGCTATTAGCAAAGAATCTTTGCTTTCATTTAATAGTCAATTTAACATATAATTATTTATATTAAAATGATTCTATTTACATTATTTTTTTTCATTTGGATACAATTATAGTAAAGAGGTTAAATATAGTTTTTACTTGAACATTACGTCCGTATAGACAATTGTCGTTACGTGTATAATTAAGGCGTGAGATGTATTAAGAATAATGTTTGAAATTTATAAAAAAATAGTTTAGTTTTTGTTGTATGGAAAAAAATTATATGTAAAACTAATTTTTCTTGCAGAATATAAGCTTATTTTACACATATTATGCTTCCTACGAACAGATAAATTAAATAGCCGAATATTAAAAAAAACATTTCAATGTGTTTTCTCTTTGATGCATACTTTGTTATCTAGGCATGGGGTAGGTAGCAGACAAATATAAATAAGGCATAATATATTGTATTATATGGCGGAATGAGAATAACATTTTTGACTATGAACTATTTTAAATTGGCGAATTCGTCCTGCAGACTTGCTAAATTCCCCTTTTTGAAAAATGAAATTTAAAATTAAATTTTTTTTTTATTAATGATAGCGTTCAATATAACTGTTATTGGAAATATTTTTTCATACAAAATTTGGAAATTACGGCGTTTTAAATGTCTCCTAAAATTTATAACCAAATAACAGAAAACTCAATGACCAACGATCGGAGTACTAAATAATAAATAATAAACGTTTACAAGTCTTACAATGTAAAACAACCTTGACTCCAACGAATGTTTTAAGAAATTTTATTGGCAGAATGTATTTCTGAAACTAAGGGTGAATTCAAAAACCAGGTTGAAAAGTTAATAGAAAATACAAAAAGTGAACAAACTTTAAACGACGATAAAGTTAGGGAACATTGGAAAAGTAGTTTGATATTTTAGAAGAAGAATGTAAGTCTACCAGATACAAGAGTTAATAGGCACAAAAAGGACATTTTTCTTTTGTGCACATTATTTTTGAAAATAATATGAAAAAATATTGGAAAATATATTACTAAATACAACGATTCCGTGAGAAAAACATAGTCTTGAGAAAGTGATTCAAGGGCTGAATATGCAACCAAAATTGAGTGCTTTATTGGTTTTTAAGATGGTCTGAAGTGATAACTTCAATTCTGAAGAATAATTTAAATATTTAGAAAAGATATGTTTAATGCCAGGCGCATTTCTTCTCAAAGATACAGGTTTTTCTACGATATTTGAGACTTGAACTGCTTGCACAAGATAACAAAGAAAAAACTCCTTGCTCTTTTTTTTCGTCTGACTTATTCGAGAAATATTTGAAGTGTTTTCAGTCATTGTCAAATAAATTATATTTCATAATTACTGAAAACCTACTTCAAATCTGCTCGACCTACCCACATAGGTTTTCAATGACGGTTGAAAAGGGATTAGAAAGACAACATATTTTGTAAATTCGGCTAAGACTATTTATGTCTACGTCTGTAAACATAAATATTTACTGTAGATGTAATATTGTGTTTACGTATTCTGAAATGTGGCCCTGAAAAGATAAATAATTTGATGGGTTTTTTCATTTTGTGTCTATTTTTCCGCTTAATTTGAAAATATTATTGTACTGAAATAAAATGAAGTTCTTACTAATTTAAATTTTTACTTCTAAATCCATGGAAGAACAAATAAGAGATTAATAAAAAATTTAATTGGGTTTAAACATAATTTAATATTTTGTTTTATAAATGGGAAATATACTCATTTCATAAATAACCATCATTTTCATAATTTTCATAATCTATGCGCGAAAGACAAAATGCGAGTGACAAGGATTAATAACATTTAAAGTCTGGATCACGTCACCACTGGCGGATTAAACACGACGATGATTCGGTTTCCAGTTTAATTTTTTATGTTTACAATAAGATAATCATATACTAGAGCACTAACACACAACCTTTCAAAAGTTCAGCTTTACCAAAAATTAAAGTGATCAAATTTGGAAAAAACTTATTGACGTGTCAGTTTGTCAATGACCACTCTAATCTATGTTATTACATTTTGCGAAAATTATTTTTGCATGTAATTAAAACGTAATTTCAAAAATAATTATGGTACAAAAAATATTTTAAATAAATTTTATAGATTTATTTTCAATATAAAAACTAAATTTTTAAATTTTAAAGTGAACCTCATCGTTTGCAACAAATATATTAATGGTATCAAAAAAAATAATGATGTATAAATGGCATATTATATGTTGATGGGAAATATTTAGATGGGAATTAAAACGTTCTTATGGAAAGGCGCGTCTTGCCATTCGGTCAGCTTAGTGTATTGTAGGATTCTACCGACTTAATTCGGCCAGCTTAGCATCCTGTCAGCCATTTGGTTAGATTCGTGTCTTCTAGACTCTTTCTGATTTAATTCGGATCAGCATTGTTTCATATTTACTAACGCTTACAACTTTACTCGTTTATATCGGTGTATTGCATTAAACTATCTTAAAACCTTAAAAGCATTTATTTACAATGGACTGTTTAGAAATATTTCTGTACTAAACTATTCTTGTTTTTACTTCATTCAAATAAATATATTTCAATACTAAAATAGAAAAAAAATTTCATGTTTCGTATCCTCCAGGCACAAGTTTTCAATTTAATTTATTAATATTTATTGACGGTATCCTCATTCCATATATATTAACTTGTAGATATATAAGCGAATTTTATGGAACGATTTTTATAACTTTCTTTAGAAACCATATAAAATGTACATAATTTTCTCGTAGACTGGACGAAAAATTGAGATAAATTTATGAACAATTTTTTTTATTATGGTCCATTACAATGAAAAATTAATTATTAGGGTTAATTATTGAATATATTTGGCGTTAATTTTGTAGAAATTCATTATTCACAATTAAATGAAACTACGTGATGTTGTATTATTTCTACTTTCTTAAATTTCTTTACAACGAAACCTAGGTCGTGGTAAAGAAATTAAAGAAAGTAGAAATAATACTATATCACGTAGTTTCATTTAATTGTGTATTAGTGTTAAATTAAGATCACTGCTTTCCAAAAAGGGAAACATTATTTCTTTCTCACGCATATTTAACAACATTTTCCATTGTCAGAGATTAATTTAAGTAAATTGGCTGTATTAAATGGATTACCAAGTACTGCAAATCGAGTTTACATAGTTTAATAGGTATTTAGTGAACCCACGTTCTGAATGTATTCTACTTAAATTCATATTACGCATTGTACTATTTATTATAAGCCACTATAAGTTCTGATTACAAGCATTGGACGAATATTTTAGCAAGTTTAAAATTTTTTTTTGCAATGTACTGCAAAAATATCAAATAATCTACAAGATACATAATTTAATAGAAAATAACTTAGAAACGAATGTAAAAAATTATGGTGAAAATATTTTGTAATATGTGCAAAATACAGAATATATTTTGCTGTCAAATATGTTGGCGCTTAGGAAAGGCAACTGAATAAAATTCACTCATATTAAACTATTAAACAAGCCGGAATAATGTGTTTTTTTTGTAAGTACTATACAAGAGTTTCCAAAGAGAATGTAAACATTGTAGAAATAATTGTATATATTTTATATGGTGAGAAAGCGTATGAGGTATAAAATAACGCTAAAAATTTTATATTACTTTGAATAGTTTTATTTTCTCGCAATAATTATGAAACAGCAATTTCAACTTTAAGAAAATGTTTTGAAACTATTCTAATCAACTTCCTCAACAGGTCATATATCTGTAGTATGATTTTAATAACAATCTTAAGATTTTTTTATTTAGCTATATACGTATATGCATTTGCACGTCTATATTAACGGAACAGTTTTCCGTAAAATCAATAATTTTTAAATGTACCAGTTTTTTAAAGAATTACTTTTTTATAATCAAAACTAATATTAGGGTATAAAAAAATTTTGAAGAATATTGTTGTAGAATATCTTGCAAAAAATAATAGCGTAATATCGTAATATCAGAAAAGTAATTTAAAAAAATACCACCTTGCAAATCACACACACACACGTATATATATATATATACACGTGTATATATATATATATATATATATATATATATATATATATACATACATACATATATATATATATATATATATATATTTATATATATATATATATATATATACATATATATATATATATATATAACCGAAGTGAAATTCCCTGGTCTGGAAGCTATCGTGGCATACTTTAAGCAAAACTTCTCACATACACTAACACTATTTGTGGTAGAATTGTAAGTTTTGAAAAAAGCTAAAGAAAAATTTTGCGAGAGTATAAATCTTTTCATAGAAAATTAAATGTATCCAACTTAATTTCATTCAGATTTATTTTCATATCGAAAAATAAAAGTAAAATTTGTGTTGATTTGTTATTCCTTATCAAAATAAATATTATAGTCATTTTATGCATTTTTGTAGTTAAAATATATTGTTCTTCTAAATGATATTGTTGTATTCCAAATTAATTACTTACTCATCTAATTGTTTCGAGGACAGATCGACTTTCGAGGATCCGGAAAAGAAATAAAACATACGAGTCAGAATACGTTATTAGAAAAATTACTGAAAGTAAAAGTGACCACGTGCAAATTTGGAAAGCACTTTAGTCGGTGTCGGGCATCTCTTGCCACGTGCATGCGTTTTGTCGGTGAAGAGCCGACTACCTGTCTCCGCCTAAAATAGGCAGCTGTTGGCTATCAACTTACCGTTTACCAAAATCCATCATTTGCTTAGCGCATTATTATAGTTATTACACTTCCGTACACATTTAAAATATTAGGAACGTTTACATTTTAAATTTTAGGGAATATAATGAGATTATCAAGCGATATTTAGATTTTTTTCAATGACCGTTAAAAACAAATTTTGATTTTTAAATATATTTTCTTAATCTCTTTACATAATTGATTAAAAAAAATAATTACTTTTATAATTTTTTTATACAAATCTGTTTGCATTTGCCTGTCGAAAGGGTTGTGAAACATTTAAATGATTTCATTCTGGAATGAAATCTGATCAGAGAATTTTATTTCAAAAATTTCGGACGATTTTAGTGATGACGATCTTTTCTTTATCCTCTAGATATCTCAAGGTTTATTATAAACCGGGAAATGGGTACATTTTGTCTCAAAGAGACTGTGATAAACCAGCTGAATCGCCGGATTAAGCGGAGATTCAGCTCGAAGTGCGGTTCGTTACTCGGAGATTATATTCTGTTGCAATGTTAAGATTGTTGTTTATTTACGTATTCAAATGTGTATTATTAATACATATGGTGGATTTACTGCTATGAGGATAATATCCTGCAACCAAACAGAACACCGGTCCAGCACCGGGTTTCCTTGATGCGCGCGCCGGCAAAGCAGTTTGCCTTACAATCAACTCAATACACCACAGCGACAACAAGATTTCTCGTACAAACAACAATATTTTTCATAATTTTAACTTGTTCAAGTTACAATATATACCATATTGTAACTTAATTTACTTCATACGTTATTTTATTACTTCACTTGTAATCTGATTTGTAAATATGGTGTGTTGTTATTTTATTTGTTATATTTTTTGTTAAACTATGGTGATGAGCATGTGCACTATTATAAAATAAAATACTTTAAAATAATTCATTATATTTTACTAGCGCTATTAATTGTTTGCTTATTTTTTTACTGTAATTATTGAATATGAAGCTAGCATAAAGATGAATCCTTGTTTGGAAATCAAGTAAAGAAGACGATGTAAGATGATAAAAGCTGTTTGGCAGGTGAGGCGATTGAGATTTATTAATTTGATAAATTATTTCATTACTTCACCGGTACTCTTTTATATGACCTTAAACCATTTAATTTTCTTGTACTTAATGCGCTCTCTCGGAAAATTATGGCGATGTGCCGTCTGTAATATTATTATAAAGAAATAATACTTTTTTATGGGGACAACTGGATTGTTGGTCCAATTTACCTTTTTTCCTAGGCTAATTTATTTTATAAATCATGTCATAACTTTAAAAGTAATTTCGTATTAAATATGATTCTTTAATATTTAATTTTACTTATTACGCTATCTTATTGGCTTTGCTTAGGCCAACAAATTATTAGGTTGACTAAGTAAGTTTTAACTACAACTTCGTGACTTTCACAGAAATATTTTCGAAACTCCTGTTGAATTGGACGTTCAACGATTATGACGCTTAATTGAGGGGGATCCTCGACTGACGACTCGTCAATTGGCGGATGAGCTACACTTCGGTCATGGCACCATAGAAACCCATTTGCAAGAATCGGAAAATTTTTCAAAATACGGTGTGTAGATACCCCACGAGTTGTCGTCATATCGCCTTCAGTTCAAAATTGATACTTATGAACAGTTATTGATATTGAAACACTGACTGAAACTGTAACTTCGACGATACTAGCTGGGTGGCAGAGAAATATGAGTTTTAGTATCCAAACCTGAAATAAGTGCTTAAAAAGTGATGCTCAGCTACTGGTGGAATTTTGAGGGCATTATTCATTGGGAATTGCTTCCAGAGAAATCTACAATTAATGCAGATATTTACTGTAAATAATTGGGCCGAATAGCTAACAAATTGAGTAGTCAACAGGATCTAGGTTATTTTCTACGTGATGATGCTAGACCACATACACGTGTGTTATACCTTTGACAAATTATACGATATTTACTATTACTTATCAAAAAAATTCTCGTGGACGTAAAAATAGCGCTCGAAAATTTAAACACGGGGCAAACTCAGCATTTACCAAAACAATATCTGCATCTACTTTTCTATTATATGTTTTTAATCAAACAGCTATAATAATAATCGAGGTCAAAGTGGTATTCGAATATATGTCTGTTGCTTGTTGGCTGCCAGCGCGGAGTAGGCGGGCTTTGATCGAGTTAGAGCGGGAAGAGGAAATAGACGAACGCAATTCACCCGCAAGGCAGATAAATAAACGTGATAAAGTCGATGGAGTGACATTTTGATGTCGTTCGTAGCAAATTATTTGGTTGGCGCAACGCTTTTGTGGCGAGCCATACGATACTACAGTAATATAAATCGTCGTAATAATATTTTGGGATCTCTTATTATTTTTTTTTATTTTATTATTTTTACATATAATTATTCCTAAATTGACACATCTCTGCTGGGTATATTAAAGTGATTTGAATAATCATACTGTATGCTTTCATTATCAATTCACTATAGAATTCTGTCTTACCACACGGAAAAGTAAGACAATATTCCAATTTTTATTTTAAAATGAATCTAGTAAATGTTTCTTATTTTTTTTCTTCGTGATGTAGTGGGTGTTAAAGATATTGACGTAATTTTTACAAAATATTATTTGAATAGTAAAATTATAAAACTAAAATTTAAAAGACATCAAGTCAATTTTTTTTATATTCACGTTCGCTCACATTTGAAATGAATCGTTTTATAAATATGATTGCATGGTTATAATAAAGGTTACACCGCTTCCGAAGAAAACACATCGATAAAATTATCTTGTCGTAAATTGTATTACAACATCGCTTATTATTAGAATTGGATTAGTTAATAGGACAGGAATTTTAAAATAAAATTGAGGTTACATTTATCATTTTTTTTAATTTGCAATCGCCACTTGCTAAGTATTAAGTTTCAAAGTTATATACAATGTCTTCTGTTTTTTTTCCGCCACCTGTCAGAAAAATTACTTGGCCGGTATTTGTCATTAAAAATGATAAATTTAGAGAATTATAGCAGCAACAAGATAGCATAAATTTGTTACGTACTACGGGAAAGAAATATTGAAACATGATTCTCAAAAACAATATTCCAGGGAAAAAAATTATACAGAGTAAAACAAAAAAATGTAATTAAAGCCCATGAAAACTTAAAATTAAATTCCACGAAACAAGGAAAATAAATGAATGTAAGTTCCATATAATTTTGAATATTGTGTCCATGGAGAATTTGAGTGATTTACTTCCATAAACGTTAATTCCTAATCCCTAAATCCTGGTGTTTTATGAAACAAAAATTAGTCACTTAATTTTCTATTTATTGGAGTTGGACTATTCAGTAATATTTATGAATGTTTGTAAAACTTTTTTAAACCTTTGCACTCACAACACTTTCCAATTTTCTTGTTCCACAGATCATATCCAAACTCTAAGCTCAAATATTTTCTTATCTTTTTACTCATCGACCTTAAACCACTGCGAGGTATCTCAGCTCGTTAACTATTTGCTATTAGCATTGTTTTTCTTATAGGCTTAATATTTTTTTGAATACTTCATTTTTGGAAATATTCATAGAACTTGTCAAATACGAAAGTTACAACACAAAATTATTAAGAAGCCGGTTAAATTTTTAGAACTGTCCTCCATTAAAAAGGTTCTATTAAAATTCCAAAGAAAATATATGATTTGAAAGGATGAAACTGAATATTGCATAAAAGTTTAGAACTTTTGTGCTAAAAATTAAAAAAGAAATCATCTCAGCCATAAAAATACTACTTTCAAACTACATAATTGTTATATGCCAACTCTTAGCTGATGTTTGAGCATAAAGGGAAAGTATCAGTTTAAGCTATACACTAAAGTAATAGAAACTAAAAGAGAATTCGCCGCTGACTTACATAATATATGAATCAATAATCAGTCTCAAATTTCAGCTTTAAATCAAGAAAAAGGACAAAAGTAAAAAATCGCATTAAAATAAATAAGTACTACGTTAGTATTTCCTTCTCAACAAAGCGGTAAATACCCATAATAAAATGAAAAAAAAAAACATTTTGTTTTTTTCCCTTAAATCAAACTATGAATGGCAAGAGCAAAATTGAATTAATTAATGTAAATATCAAACTCAATAAATTTTTTTTACGATATTCCGACCTGAAAGTAACTGATAAATAAAGACTAGAGGTATCAACGACTATCTTTTGTAATAATATGTACTTTTTGTCTCATTACATTTTATTCTCAATATGAAACAGAGCAATATTTATCGAGGTATATGCGTAGGACGAAATTTGTGATTTTGTACAAGTTCCACTTGATATGTACAGTATCCAAAACAAATATTGGAGCGACAAATCACAATTGTATTTTTTCTTTTATGTATTGCATATCAATTGAAGCTAAATATATTTTCCAGATATGATCCGTTCTTCATATCAACGACTACCTATAACAAGATTCCACGCGTTTACCTTGTACGATCGCAAAAAAAACAAGTCATAATTATAGTTATTATATTGTCCGTTTCACAACGTTACACTACGTTTTTGCGTATTATGAATATAACGTTAAAAGAACTTACTTCATTATTCTCTTTTCATAAAAAGTGTCTCAAATTTTAAATAATAATAAAAAAACAGTTATTGTATTTATAATATTCTGATTGCTAATTCTAATTATAAAGTACATTTATGCGGATTTTATTAAAAATGACCCTATGATTTTCTCAGAGGATATTGCGCACTCGACAGTTCATTTAGGGCTTTTAATTCAATCAATTTCAATTTCCAGTAAGTATGATTCATCGCTATAATAAACATTGTCCATTCCATTTTCTTCTGAAAAAAATTCTAACATTTTCTGGCAGTCAATTTTCCGCTTCTATTGAATAATCTGTTTTATACAGGGATGTAATTTTAAGTTTAAAACCAAAATTATTTGAAGACTTGAATGATGGATATTCAAGGAAGTAGCATTTTTTCTTATCGATCTTCATGGATGCTTTTTGACTGCAGCGGCGACGCGGTTAATGTTTTCAATTGATCGCGCAGGTCTATTTCGAGGTCCACTTGAATGATTTAGTATACATCCTGATGCTTTGAACTTCGCTATCCAAAACTTGATTAACTTAATACTGGGCTCGTCATTAAAACGCTGGATCTCAAAATGATTACAAAACTTGTGTCGTGCCTCAATAATTCCACAGCTTAAGGGCGGTATGCGCAAAACCGCTGCAATATGGCGACTAAAAAATCCGAGATAGTAAGCTATCAGACCCCATTCCTCCTCTCTTGCTAGCCTTGTTGCTTGCTAAGACATACGAGTTTTAAATTTGAATTCGGTGCTGTCACACCCATTTAATATAGTGCCACGACTTTAGCGGTGGTGGACGAATTAAACCACACACATTTAAGCACATAAAAGCTAGCTCAGGACTAAAGGAATTATACTAAAGGTACTAAAGAACTTATTAGATTATGAAATGGAACAAATTATTTCTACTGTAGGCATTAAAAATTACTATTTACTAAATACACGAAAGAATAGAAATGACAGCGAACGTTTGGTAGAATATTATCAACCAGTGAATTATTAGCGCGACGCTGAATGAGTATGTGAGGTAAAAAGCATTGGTATTTTATTTTATTCTTATATCCAAAAGATAAAATTCGCTAAAATATTAAAAGTGTCCTATTTCGAAGGCCAATCAAAAAATTTCAAGTTCCGACCTCAAGCGCTTCTACTTTTAATGAGATATATTTTTATTTTTTATTCCAGTACCTCAAAAACAAAAAAAAAACAAACGGAATCCTTATAAGATCACCCACGTTTCTATTAGTACGTCTTTTTATATAGATTAAGAAATACGTGAATGATCTTATTAGGGTTTCGTTTTTTTTTTGTTTTAGATGTACTGGACCCCAAAAATACAACCTTTCTCTTCCTTTCGATCCTCTATTTAAGAAATAATTTTTGGAACTTGTATAGAAAAAACACTAGTGTTGTTGTTTATAAGGATACAAAAATAAATTTCAACAATTAAAAGAAGTAAACTATTATTTTCAGAAAATAATTTTGCATTCAATAAATAAGTTTTTTGTTTTATTTTTAGGCACTAAATTTATTGATTAGACTTTGTTTATAGAATTTACCTGTAAGTACGATAATAAAAAAAAAATTTTTTTTTCAGTTACGAAGATGCCTTTATTATTTGAAATCAGATTTAAGTACACTTGGTAATTAAGTAACTTATAGTAAAATACCGTAGATATTCACAAAGATATAAAACTATGTTTGTGTCAGGCTAAAATAAGTAATGTTTTCATATGCATAAACACCAGTGTTTTTAAATATATAAAAATAAGCAGAAGTTTCATGTTTTTTTTTCATATATTTACATTTTTGTCAATAAAAGATAGATTATCACTTGTGTTTTTATATTTTTTTCATTATTTTTTATTGAAATATTAATTTTACTTAATAAATTGACAAAAATAAATATGAATTAAAAAGGTTTGGGACAATAAATTACTTATATTTTAGATGATATTGCAGGCAAACAAAGTTTAAGGGGTGATATATTTCCATTAATTGAGTCAACACAATGTAATCGTGACGATTGCTATGAAAACATTTTTAGTTTATTGTTCTACAAAATTTGCATTGTCGGTTGAATGATATTAAAAGAGATCGTGAGAGCCAATACTTGCAGTTTATTTCTAATTACGAGTATCTAGAAAAATGTTCGCTAGTTTAAGTAGTTATTAAGATTTTTGATAAAGTATTTAATTAGTATCATAGATGGTTTTAATTAAGTCAAAAATGATATTGTTAAAAGTTATAAATTGACCATTTACGGAATGTTTACACAGAAAAACGGTTTTCTTCTTGTTTATTTACCTTTTAAAATAGACTATCAAAAATTATATAAAATACAAATTGTATGAATCAATTGGACTAATGTTCGGATTATTATGCAGAAAATCATAATGTGTTACGTAAACTTATGACTTCAAGTCACGTCTCGAAGCGTTGTAATCAGGTTTTGTACTCATATGAAATCTAGTCTTTCAGGCGCAGCGCTTTTCTGTCTTGTAATATAGAACAAACTTTATTTTCGATACTAGACATAGTTTAAATTACCTTCACTTTGTCAGTTTTTCTCTTTATGAAACGAAATTCTGTTCGATGAACGCCTCGTCAAAATCGACGGATTTTGATTTATAAATGAAAATTTTAAAAAGTCAACACGTTTAATAATGTAATATCTTCACAATATTATTAGCTTGTAAATATTATCGTAATGTGAAATCAGTTTTTATAGGAACCCAAATCTTTATAGTTCGTACGAAGAGCGTACAATAAACGGTACGAAAATAAAAAAATAGTGTCTGTCTATCCGCATGGAGAATGTGGCAATGAAATATTAAAAAAATTATAATGATTTCTGCATAAATTACTAAAGTAAGTTGAAAATTGCTGGAAAAAAAATTAACGGAACCTCTTGTTAAGATATAGATATAATTCGATAGAAACGTTGAAACACTTATTAAAAGAAAGTGAATAAACTGTAAAAGTGACAACGCGAAAAAAAATTTAAATGTTAAGAAAAAAATTACAAGAGATCTTACATTATTAAATAAAAAGAAATGTACTTTTACGTAAGTTTTCCTCTAGTATTTCTGAGCCACATTGATATTTTTATGATTTCCTTTCTGGTCCTAATCAACCATAAAATTAAGACCAACAACGATTAGCATTGTATTACTGTTTACAACTGATTTATGGAGTTCAAATTTTGTCTTAATAATCTTTCATAACTGATCAATATGAGGGACGTCAAAAGCAACAACTGAAGATAACATCAATCCTGTGCTGCCCATGACAAATATCAACAAGAGAATAACCTGTACGCAGATTTTTGGCTAGTTTAAGGATTCAAATGAATGAAGTACGGAAAATTCAACATGAATATTCGGGAAACTTGAGATCGTGAGATCCTAAAAAAGTTCAATAGATGTTGTTCAAGTGCTATATTCGACATTGTCAATGAGTAAAGAAAGCGAGATTTACTGCTACGAACCCCAATAGTCTATTATAGCAACGGCATCGGAGTAAAATCCTTCATCGTGAAAGCGTTTCTGCACTCTGCGTCTGACAAATAACCAAATATAAGATTACTTTAAGAGTGGGAATTGATTCTTTAGTAGCCAATAAACAAATACCAACTAGTAATTCCGTAGACTGAATAGTTGATATTACTCTTCCTTTTTTGCCCGCAAAAACCTATTATGCCATATTTTTACACAATGGAAAATAAAATACGCAATTTGTCGTATTTAATAATATTGTCCTGTATTGTACTTAAAACCTATGCATATTGCATAGGTTTTAAGTTTATCATAAATATTATATTTTCAAGATACGTTATCTAACATTATGCATATGTATGATCTTTTCCAGGTAAGTATTTTTTCATTTTTAATTTATCAATATATCCTCCAAGCATCGAATATTATTTAAGATACACTTTTACATCCGATATTGACGGTATAAAAAGAATACAAAAAAGGCGAGCAGTCATCAAAGCGAGAATTCATCCATTAGTCACGGAAAATTGTTCCTTTTGATTAATAATCGTAACTACAGACTGCTCTCCAATAGCGGATGACAGATTTAAAATGATGTGCTGTTTGTCAGTTTCAAATAAAAAAGTTTCATTTATTCCTTATTGAAATGGGTAAATGATTATTGTCTTCTTCCGTAATGTTTGTAAAATAATTTATTTATTAAAAGTTCGGTATGGCCTAGGTAATCAAATTTTCACTTACTTACATAACTGTCCACTTTGATGAAGGTTGTCTCAAAGATGAGGATTTTCTTTTTATTTAATCATAAATATAATGCAAAATATATGAAAATTTTCAGTGAACGTATTATTAAAAAATTTACTATAAACAGCTAAATTAAAATTATTGTTGGAACTGATTTAACTTAAATCGTTCCGTCAAAGTTCTAGCTGAATAAAATAGTGTGTACAGAATTACATGTATTGTTGTCATTAATACACTCTTTTAGGACATTCTATTTTTTGTATAATTTTCTACTCATCCATAATATAGATCATTCATAAAATAACAAATCATGGTAATGACATCCATCAATTTTTCAGTTTTAACTTTGCTCAGCAGAAGGCAAGAGGGATATTTAATTTCAATATTCGATATAGCCATTCTGTAATCGTGATATTTACGTTTAAATATTTTTAATACAGAATATATAATAATTTTTTTCTGTGGTTAATGTAACTAATATTACAGTTTTTATTTTTTTTTATAACTAAAATTTTAATTCTGTAACTGTGGAGAGGTTACTAAGCTATAAACCGTAAGTTATTGAGTGCAACCAATGGCACATTATATAACAAAATTATAGAGATGTAAAATAATTGGGTACATTGTTTCATTTTTCTAAAAGGTTTATTTCTTTTTGTATCGTGTATTGAAGCATGAAGATAAATTATTGTTTAGGGTGTATAATACGGTTGGAAACAAACCTCCCTTAAAAACAACTCCTGGGTAAACAAATTTAAATTCCGTGACACGTGACTATTAGTGAACACTTTGCTAGGGTACTCACAATATCTCCATATACCACCAGGCCTAACAAAAAGCGAACGTAAGCGTTGTAAAAATTTACTTCGTGAAGTTACATATTGCATACAGGGATTTTATTTGTCTTTTCTCCGGACATCCGTTTCAATGGTAAACTCGCAGTCTCGTTATTTCCATTGGTTTTTCAAACATTATTTTCGGCGAAAATATAAAGGTAAATAATAAATCAATATCGTCTCGAGTATCGATGGTCATTTAAATAATGAAACTTATTTCACTGGATTAGCCCGAAGATAATTAACTTAACGAATCTAGGTACCGTGGCAACAAATTACTGTATACTATTGTAATAAAACGCATAGCAATAGTCTTTCTAGTAAAATATATAAGAATAAATATTTAATTTGATCGATGACCAAAATAACAGGCAGTTTTTCCCACTAGAAGGAAATTTATTTATCGTTTTTTTTGTTTTGTATTTGACGTTGACGATAAAGACGAGTCAAGTTCTTTCAGCATCAGAATAAAGAAAATTAAGTAAAGTTTTCAATTATATCTTTTTTAATTAAATGATCCCAACTTCTTGAAAAAAAAACCACTTTCTTGAACATTTTCCTTATAAAAATAAATTTAACGTCTGGTATTCTGTCAAAATCCATTAAACCGCAAACACAAAAACGTAATTATGACGTAACGACAAAAAAATGGTATAATAAAC
This sequence comes from Druceiella hillmani, assembly GCA_039881145.1. Classification (NCBI taxonomy): domain Eukaryota; kingdom Metazoa; phylum Arthropoda; class Insecta; order Lepidoptera; family Hepialidae; genus Druceiella; species Druceiella hillmani. The sequence goes on along the minus strand of JAYKKI010000110.1, from coordinate 129,801 downwards.
AATATATTTTATGTTCTTTGATATACCCGCTTTCAGTGGCGTGTTTATATAATTTATTTCTGCACACACTTCAAAGTACAATTATAATATTACATGACACGTAATAAAGTACGAACAGTCTCGGAAGTACTCCTCAATAGCAAGCAATCCTTCAAAATGAGATGAAAATCTAAGAGAGATCGAAGTATTATCTCTCTTAACTTACCATTATTAACAAACAATTTATATTTTGCCATTTTGAACACCATTCATAATTTTGTCTTGGTTCAGATAACCATATAATTTCAAAAGTATAGAGAACAGGTAATATTCTCACATTGCTTTTTTAGCAAAAATTATGGCATTTGTTAGGGGATGCCGACGGTTAGGGGACAGCAGACGAATACGGTTATAATAATTACTATTTTATATTAGTGATGTTATTTTCTTACAGAGTATCATTTATGTAAATACTTCTGCATTAACTTTATTGTGAAGTTGCTTGTTAAAATAAAAAGAGTAGTTTTATTTGTAGATGTCTTAACAAGTGTAACTCTGGTAAGAATGTATTGAATAGAAGAGAGGCACATACGTGTTTGAGTAATATAAATTATTAAAGATATTACTGTTTCAGAATAATTACTTTTATCGAAATATCCAGTAAAATTTTAATCCTCTTTTCGAAGTTTTTTTGACACATGAATAACCAATAAAACAAAGGCATCTGATAGCAATTTTTCGTATTTTCTACGTAACCTGCGTACATGATACTGCGCACGTACTTTTGAGTATTTACAATTAAAATACTACATGTCCGTTCTGGATTTTTCCAGAAAAAAAACATATAATACTATTATGGAGTGTTTCTGCTCTAATCCAACGGCTTCCACCAATATTATAAATCGCCATGTAGGCCTATTGCAGTGGATTCCATGGTTCTGGCTTATACCCATACCATTACACGCCTATCTTAAACTGGTAGGAGGAGATTATTTCCGAAGAATCGGATTTTCCAATTTATTATAAACACTGACACCTAAAACACAAATTTATTGACGTGACTTCTTCGGACCATTGTAACCAACTTTTACACACAATTACTGCAATACTCGCTATTGATAGCAAAAATAGCACGGAAATCCTAGGAAGTTTACAGAGAAAGAGTTCGTAAGGTGGGATTTAAGTCAGAGTGTGAAGTGTTGTGATGAGCGATCATTTAGTGAGATCCCACTTTCTGCCTCAGAACCTATATGGGGAACATTATGATCATAAAAAAAATTTACTGTTTTGATGGAAGATCTTCTACGGACCGTATTACAAAATATGATATTTCAGCATAATGGCGGAGTACTTTTGTTTGCCCTTGATAATTATCCGGAATGATTGTGAATGTTATTTATCCGAAATATTGGATCTGTAGATGAGGATCAATACCTTGATCCCCAAAAGGGTTCTGACATAACACCATGAAAAGGGGTAGTTTTTGAACCTAATTGTACGGAAAAGTTTACTGGAGACAAAAAACATCGACTACTGAACTTTGTTTCAATCTTTTTTATTTCAATAATAGTCCTATACTCTTTTTCCATTACATTATTACTCATATGATAGTGCTGCTCCTTCCTGCGTGGTGCTTGTATAGTGGAGAGTACTGAATAGACTCAGTCACCGTACTTCATTTTTCTGCTCGGTGACATTCCGGTTTGATTCCCGGTCGAGTAGGGCTGGGCTGTTGTTCCGGTTAGCTGATATTGGTCTTGCAGCAATAATTCTGCCATGTGTACCAACTGTATACATTAAATAAATAAGGAAATAATAAAATTTTAATGTGGTTTTTAGTTCGAGATCTTCCTTCTAAAATATATCAAGGATATACGTGCCTTACATAAATTGTAATTTCAACAATTCTGTACAGTTACATGTAGAATTGGGTGGCCATTTCATTCAGTATGATCCGATAACTTTCATTTAAACTGTTATTCTTGTTACTTACCAACGTATCGAGAAATGTCTTATAAATCATACGTGTGTAGATTAACATTGTTACCAATTTGCGGTGTAATTTTAGAATCTTTCAAATTTTTAGAACAGGCATATTTTAATGATTCAAGAACAAAATAATTTTTTTCAAAGCATTTTAATGCAGCTTACTGTGGTTGGCTGGTTGAAACAAATTATCCATTCTCTTTTGTTTGTTTAAAATTTCTTCAGATTCTTTAAAATTATTCCACGTATTTGTTATTACAAATAAAAATTAACTTCATATTTACTTTCGAATATCGCCAAGGATAATTAGACGATTTTAAAAGCCCAACAAAATAATTTTAATGAAACAAACAAAACGGAGAGTGATCAAAGCGGCAATCTATCCGTTAGACACGGAAGAGCGCTCCTTTTGATTAACGAATATAATTATGAACTGCTTCGTTTCAGCGAACTACAGGTTTGAAAGGAATCGTTGTCTGTTAGCAATGAATGGGGATGTATTTTGTATTAACTTTTGGAAAAAGCTAATGGTCTTTGTTTTGCTGTTTTGAGCCAGTCAACTTGTTCTTTCTTAATATATTTTAAAACATAATTGCATCTAACCTGGGAAAATTATATATAATTTATGTTTCTTATGCAAACTGTTTTAGATATTTTCACTGCTTTTTCGATTACAATTTAAAATAAGATCAATCACTGAGAAACATTCGATTAACTATTTTATAAATTTTGATTCATAAGTAAAAAATATGGTAAATCAGTACAAAATTGTGACGGTATAGCCTTGTCTTTTTAATTCAATTATGATAAATATTCCTGTTTAAGATTCTACGTTTCTTTCCACCACAGAACTGTAGTTGCCATCGATAAGACACCTAAGGTAAAGCACAACAATGCTTTAGTAGTAGCAAACAAATTAGTTTGTATCGGTGTTGAGTAACTTTATAAAATTAATACAGTATTGTATTAGAAAGTACATAAAAAGTCATGAGTTGTAATTGTTTAATTCATTCCAGTTGGAGCTGAAAATTTTAATTGTTTTCTAGACAAGAAATAGTTCATTTGCTTTATGTTCTGTTTAGATAAATTCTTATTCTCGCTTTCACACATCGTGTAAAATATTATTATTAAAAGCAAGTAATATAGTTTTCAAAATATTTCCTTTAATTAATTAAAATTGTTATAGATATATTAATAAAATTTAAAAAAAATTCCTCCTTCCATGTCCAATATTGATATATATCCTTGATTTATAGCCAATTTATATGCTGCATACATTTATGTGAACATGTAATTTCGTGTAGTTTCAAGGTTTTAATTATATTTCAAAACAAGTTTGATTTATTGTCCGATTTCTACTCGCTTTTCCAATTTATATTTCCAATATCTTAGGTTTCATTCAAAAATTTAAAATCCACTTATTAGTTTTTAGTATAGATACCAAATAGGCATTAAAGCAACGGTTCTGTCATTTCTCATTTTTCTTACTATATTTCAAAAAAGAATGCAAATTTTACTATCCATTTGATATTTGTAAAGTAACTCATTAACAAAATGTACAGTATTCTATTTAAGATCAATCGATAACAAGCAAGTTATTAATTCACATAGATTTAACTAAACTTGTATCGAGTTATTTCTGGTATTTTTTTATTTATACATCTGAACATAAAATGAAAATAGTTCAGGAAACCAGGAACAATAATTAAACAAGACAGTCGAGAACATTTAATGCTTTAAATAAAAAAAAGTCTTTCCTACATAAAAAGAAATAATTTTCGCTTCGAACACGAAGTGAGTTTTTCACTATAGTTCAATGAATTAAGAATACAATTTTCAATGAATTTATTCTAGCATGATACCCTCTTTTATACTCAAAATTGTGAAGCTAAAAATAGACGAGATAAATAAAAAGTAAAGGATCAAAAGGATAAGGTGTATGCCCACAATAAAGGAAACTAAACATAACAGTCAACCGGCGCAGCACCCGCGTGCAGCCTTCTTACTCATATGTAAATATACCGGCGCCGAAAGCACTAGCTTTTTTCGCTGCCCACCGCCGAGGCGAGTGAACGTCCTGGAGCTATGTGCATGCATAACTGTTTGACGTTTTAAAATAACTACTTGGGGGTGAATCACTCTTATGATTCAATTTTCAGATACTAATATCATTTTTAGAATAATTTCTTATTCTTCGATGATCGTATATTTTTATCAGAAAACAATTTTTTTTATTATGACCCGTATAGATGATTATGTTTAGGTGTAGATAGGCCTATGTATTTTCAGTTTTCCAAATTATATTCAAATATTAATCTAATCTATACAGGATTTATTTTCATACGTTTTATTTCGTAATAACTTATATACACAAATATAATACAATATACCTTGCTTCCATATATTGTAAACCAACAGAGTGACCAATATTTTCCAAGCTTATTACATGATTTTAATTGAAAATTTATAAAATGCTCAATTCATGAATACATATTGACACCTGACTGAATTGTATGTGGCCATTGGGGTAATTTTTGAAAATGCCAGTAGGGAAGAATGCTAAATATATATTAGAAAACATATACCAACGGCATATAATTGAATTCAAAAATAATAAATACACGGATTAAATTTAAGGAATACTTATAGTATAAAATAAAGTTCATAACACCAGTTCAACTCAACTTGACCAGTTTTTCATTTCTTTAACGAATACATGAAATGAAAATTCAGTACATGAAATGAAATTTCATTTACTTTTAAATACTATTAGTATTGATTTTAATAGCATGTATTAGTATTAATAGCACGTTTAAAACTCATGACTCCAGATCTTGAGAATGTAGATCTCCGAGTTGAAAAATTTAATCAAATATACGTAAAGACATTGGAATAATTGAAATTTATATGCAGAAAAAAATAGTAAAGCTAAAGACAGCACAAGTCAATGACATAATATTAAATATATATACATATATATATATATATATATATATATATATATATATATATATATATATATATATATATATATATATATATATATATATCATCACGCTCTCTAAAATATTCCTGAAAAGTGAATGTTACCTGCCTCGTCTTTATTACAACTGTCTCTTTTATTATATTCAATTACTATCTATACAATTTGCGTGTGAGCACGACCTAAAGTACACTTTTTGTTTCTTATATAAAATAAAATCCATTCTAACTTATACGGTGTTATTTGTACTAATTATATTATAAATAGATCCATCGATTATTTTCCTTTCCGATTTGTCAAAGACATTTCATAATAACTATTAAGGGTAAATAGTTTATTTAACCGAAACGCAGCTGATTTTCAAAGAAATATTAGCCCCGCAAAATTTTACATTTTAAATCGTGCTTTTATTGCTATAATTACTTGTTAAAAATACTATGATAGAAATCAGTATTCGCTCTTGAATGGCGTGTATTTGCCCTTCTGTCATAAATTATAATATTTAAACGAAACGCAGCTAGTTTTAAATATTCCCCCTACAAAATCTATCATTTTGCATCTCGCTTTATTTTTGCACTTACTAAAAACAACTATATAAAAATCAATATCCGCTCTTAAATGACAAGTGTTAAGACGCAAATAGAAATTTTGTGCTACGATGACGATTATCAAAGTTTGTAAATAAACTACTATATATTTATTAAGGTAGTGCCAATATTAGAAACCCTGTAAAATTTATTTTTATGAATGTATATAAAAAATATACGTAATGTTACCTGAGATGTAACGATGGAATTATCAGTAGCTTTCATAAACGTTCTCGTCACGTTCCGAAAATGTAGCACAACGACAAAGAGTCGCCGTACGCGAATTTCATTTAAAATTTACCGCTTAAATTTTATTGCTTTTTGACATAGATGTTCTACTTTTAAAAATTTTGTCATCCACCAAACCGTTATTAAAAGTAAAGCCTTGAAATTGACATTTAATCATTTGAAACGAAAAACGGTTGTAAAATTAACAAAATAATCCCCAACTAGAGCTGAATTCAGTTACCCTATGCTTGTAAATAGTTAGCTTCTATTCATTTATGTATAATTTAATTATTTCTGTAGTTTATTGTACCTAATTATTACATATGGTGGACTTATTGCTACGAGTGTAACCTCTTACACCAGCTATTATATCAGTCCAGCCCCGCACGTCGACCAGCCGGTAATCAAACCCGGGTCACCACGGTAAACCACGCCGCCAAAGACCGTACGTCTCGTGATCAACCCAACACACCACGGTGATGATATATCACTGCTTCCAGAGGCAATATATGCATTTCTCATTCAAATTTAAATTGTCTACTAAGTTATAGATATCAAATTGGCTACTATCAATAAATACAACATAATTCGTAAGAAACTTCGTTTTCATAATTATTCGTTCTTAGTCCCATTATCGTAAAACACTCAACTAGTTAAAATTGGTACCATTATAATAAAATGTAGTCATTAAGAAAATTTACTTCCTCAAATAGAACTTTTATGAAAATGTTCTTATGAACATCACCTTCGCTGCAAAAAAATTGCATAAATCCCCATAATATTATGGATAACTTCAAATACAATATCTAACCACTAATTGTAAATAGATACCACAATCTTTTCCTTAATCTGAATGTATTTACAATTTTGAATTTTAGATTGTTTTAAAGCGTGATAGACCAATATGTACGTATCCATATAAACACCAACATTCATATTCACGTATATCTCCTAACTATTTATTTCATTAACCAATTTTCAGAGTGAAGTACACTTTATAACATCTCGACATTTTACTTCTCCTCTTGATGTTTACGCAATAACGTTATATTACTCAACAAAATGAAGAACAACAAATAAACAATATATCCTCTATGTTACGTCGAAAACAAAATTTTTATTTCTTTTTACGTCGAACATGAAAGAAATATGAAATCCCTCTCGTGTATGAAGAACCGCCAGTTTCACGTAGCATGTCGTAGTATTAGACATTGTCGCTACAATCGACCTTACGCTCATTGGTCACGTAAAACGTAAAAGGAAATATAACGGACCATGAGTCGAGACCAAGCCTCACTGTAGCGTAATTATTGACACGATTTCGTGAGGAAACGTCGGAATCAAATTTTCTAATAAATAAAGTCTGAGGAATTCACTAAGCAAATCAATTAATTCAGACTAATTAATTTAGTTACTTTTAAAGAGTATAGTCAACCTGTTTTAAATAGATTTTCAACTTATTTATTGCCGTTGACTTTCGAACACTCGAACTATATTGACAGTAAAACTCTGACTGAATTTCGACTCATTTTGCAGTTCAAACAAAGGATTATTTGAGCAAAATATCTTGATTAAATATCATAACCATTAGACATGCACTTAAAGTGAAATCTATAAATTTGAAACATATATAATATAAGAATAGCGCCTAAATAAAATACATTAGTTTAAAAACACTTCTCTCATTTTTAAATTCACTTACACCTTTTTTGAGTACTAACGAGTTATTTCTATTTATTTGAAATAGATCAAAAGGTACAAATATACTTTATTTAGAACATTACTCACGTTTAAGTTCAAATAATTTGATTTACGTAAAATTTAAATATCTTTTATATAGAAACAAAGGTAGATATTTATATTTAAGCGATAAAATATAAAGTTGTAACGTGTTAAATTGTGACCCGTTAATGCGATTTCATTGGAAAGGTTAGTTGTCTTTAACTCGATTGAAACAGATAAAATTTTCTATTAGAACAATATTAATGAATTAATATCGTGGTAAAATTTTATAGGTTACAACTTTGTATTTTATTCATTAAATATAAGTGCCTACTTTTTCTTTCCCTTCTGGAAAAGTTTTTCTTTTACATTAATAAACATACTTGATGTTCTAAAAAATGTAAATTTAGTTAACAGGGTTGTTTTTATTTTCAAGAAAGTTCAGTTTACGCATTATATTGAAAAATTAATAACTAATCACTTAATAAATCTTTAACCGATTACTTCTTTATAGAATTAACCACCTGAAAAAGTATTTTGGTTTATAGAACTAACACCCATTTTTAACTTTTTATGCATTCCCTTTTAAACATTAAAAAAAATTAAATTTTGAATATTCACAAAAAGATCATGAAAATAAAGTATCGGGGTCTAGACGACGATCTAGATCTCTTATTTCGTAATTTATTTATAGATTATTTATCACTGAATAACCATATTTTCTTTTAATATCATAACCTCACAATAATATACTAAATTAATTTAATGTAAATATGCTCATATTCGAATATTTTACCCTGTATCCTATCCTCATTGATAACCGGTTAACTAAATATAAAAAAATTAAAAATTTGATAGAATTCAAAATTGATAAAAAAATTTTAGTTAAATGATGAAATCGCGCTGAAAAAATCCAGGTGTTACTTATAAAAAAATATTCGATTTTACTCCATCAAAATATTAAATGCGAATTTTCAGCAGTGACACCGCATCTTTACTTCTTATTTTTGTTATATTTCCCTTACGCACCTTACCGTCACATCACGCCGAGATGAACCGATTTGTATACGGCGCAATGTCGTATAAGTAACGCGCAAAGAAGAAAACAACGTGAAAATTTACCTTTCACAGCACGAGATCGCATGTGCTTCATACGGAATATGTCAGCATTTTAAGCTGACAAGTACACTAGTTGTCGGGCGGATTGCCTCATCGTGTGATGAGGGATATTCACTATCGACTTGCTTTTAGAGTAGAATAGAAGATGGCATCGTTGTAATATGCTGGTTGGAATATTTTTGTTGTTATTGTTAATTTGTTTATATTTTATTATGAAGATATTGTATGAGGATTAGTAATAGTTAAATCGTTTTCTTTTAAGATAGTGAATTGTTTTACATTTTATATTTTATAATAGTTTACACTTTTTTATACAAATCGTTTCCCAAAATTTGTTCTTGTAATTTTTCTATTACACTTGTGTGGCAATTTTTAGGTCCACTCTAAAAATTTATGTGTGCACGTACATAGTCAATACATATTATAGTACATGTGTGTTAATAAACATTATTTTACACAGATTTTAGGTAATTATAATTTTGGTAATGAACTGTAAATTGATCATTTCAGTGTTAATATAACTATTATGTTGCCCGTTTAAAATGTCAACCCCTTGCTGATATCTCTCATAGACTTTTTGAATAAAATTGTAAAAGCCTGTTGTTTTTAACCTTCGTCTTCGGAGACCAACTTTCTTCAAAGAGTTTTCCCACATTACGCACCTATTACTTAAGTTTAAACAACTTTTATACTGAGTAATGAGTTATATTGTTGTTTCGCTGTGAAACGAGACTTTTTACTTCGTTATGTTTGTCCGTCCTTTTGTTCTTCTGTCATATACCTGACATTCTGCAAGTAGATGTTTCTGATGAAGTTATATACAGGGAAACTTTCAAAAATAAAAATTGATCTACCTCTCCATATAAACATAGTGGGCCAAAATACTCTGTGCGTATCAAGTTATTTGTCATTGGACTAGGCTATCGTAGTTAAATTTGAGGTTTCTTTCACATTTACCATTTTCAAAACCTGATTTCGAAATGGCAACATTCAAGGCGATGCACAATGCAAGACATTCAAATTTTTACTAAGGGGAGACCAAGGGAAGACTTTAAAATTATTCTATCATCGCCATTAACAATTTGAAAAATTAAAGTTTTCTAATAGGATTGCAAAATACTAACACTAATATTACAAATTTTTAAAATTTTATAATTAAAGAACATTTTATCTAGGTCAGAGCATAACACGTTTAAAAGCAGTTCCCGATCATTCTTTGAGATCATTTAATTCGTTTATAATATGACATTGTTTCTAATCCGTGTTCAAATCTGTAACCGGAAATAGATGAGACGGCAGAAAACCATTGATATTATTTGTGGAATTATGATGCAGTTTTAAGGAATGCTTCGATATTTTATATAATATTAAATATTGTAACATAATTTAAGATAATAGTAATTTACTTTATGCACATGGTGTTAGCATAACTTGAAACAAAATTTTGCATAAATTCTACACATATCTAAATTATAACGGAAGGATTTTAGAGAAGGGAATAAGAAACAAAGATTTTGAGGAGACAGGTTTTCTTGTCTTGTAATTTACGTCTTTGATAATTTTTGAGAAAAATGTGTAATTAAAAAAAATTAGATTTTATGGTCAAAATGTTTGCATTCTTACCTAATAAGTACTCTCATGTAAAGCAAATCATATATATACACATGTGTAAACAAATATATTTATCCCAGAACTGAAAAACATTGTATGGGGTTTGTAATACAATTTAAGTATTCCGCTTGTCATATAGTTCCGTTGAACATACCACAAGTTAAAAATAATAGATTGGAAGTTTTCTTTAATTAAGAATCGGACAACAACAAAAATATCCCCGACTTAATTAATCTGTGAATCTGGAAGGGTATGCATAAGTTATAGCCATGTAAAAAAATAAAATGTACAGCCATACATTACATTAATTACAATTATATTATCTAAAAGAAACTAAAAACTTGATAAGAAATATAAATTAAATGTAGACACAATTATTATGTGGAATCCTCGTGATTAGCGAACGGATATAGTTAGAATATCCTTATCATAATTATATCAGTTCGATAATCACATTAAAAAACATTCTAAAAATTGTATTTCTATCGCATCTTATCCGTCAAGTTATTATCGTTCTAATTTAAAAAAATACGAGCTAAAATGTATGATAAAAAGAAAAATGTTTGCAATAGAGACAGTAGTAATATACTTGTTAAGCGGTATATTAGGAGACTTTTTCATACTCCACAAAATAAACAAATTTAAGTCAAATGACCCACTTGACGATTTTCATAAAATAAGACAGCTCGCCTTTTTTTAGGGAAAATAAGAAAAATGAGACTAATATTTTTTCCACTTACCTAATCTTGTTTCAAGGTAATTCTTTGTAAGCGAAGTACAAAGGGACTTCTTAAAAATCATTGTCTAGAATTCAAAAGCAAAACGTTTACAAAAGAAAATGTTTATGAATTTGTTCTTAATATTCATCAAATGTAATCTAGATTACTTGCTGTTGACATTGCTTTATTTGCGTCTGTTGTCATAACTGGATGAAAAACCTTGAAACCGACAGTGTGTTTCCGTTTTTTATTTTTATTTTTAGATCACAAAGATGAGGAATGTTCAGGTTGATTAAAAACTGAGATGCTCAGCAGACTAAAATTAAACTGTTTTCGCTTGTTTTCTACATTCGAATATTTTTAGACTTCCGTGTGTCGTAAAACGCAATATGATTATTGTAAATTTAAGATGACTTATATTTTTGACATTACCAAAATTTTAAAGTTTGTAGTAATTATTGAATTCCTTCCTTTAGTTAACCCTTTATAATACCCTACTTTCTAAAATATCTGAATGTTTGACTGTTTGTCTCTTCTGCAATTTAATTAAGGATACATACGATGAAAAGATAAAAATGAAAATATTTTAGGAATACAAGATTAAGAAATTTAATTTTTGGAAAAGTCTAATGATCCTGCACTTTCCCTTAAATAATCTATAATATTCACCAAATCTTGTCTCGGTAATATAAAATGGACGATGAAAGGAATATCCCAATAATATCTATATTAAAATGGTTCTAAAAATCATACATCTCCAAATTTTAGTATGCATTTGAATTTTCAAAATTACTTAAATGTTATGTCATGCTTTTGTAAATCAATTAAAAGATTATTAGGAAACACATAAAAAATGGCATCATGTATAGTAACTGGATCAGTGCATTATGCTTTTAATACCATAGAAAATTACACTATGTAGACAAAATAAACTGACAATTTATAAGAGAAATGTGGAAATATCCAAGATTAGCAATATATTACACATACAAGAAGTTATTCCACTTGCAGCCTTTCACTATGCATAAAACTTTTATTCGAATTCAACGATAGCTAAACTCGAAGCGACAGACGACGACGACGCCATCACAAAAATCTTCAAATGCGATATTTCAGTTTTTCGGAACATCGCTACAAACAGTACCGTGAGATATAAAGATTTGAACAAACTCGACCATATAAAGCAGATTTATGCACCGTCTGCAACAGTTTTCACGAATAAATCACTCGACCGGACGCATATAACGAAAAGCATCTACTTGTCAAATGACAGTAATTTCTGTTAAAATATTAAGAATAATGAAAAGCTTTTTAAGCTAACGTTATCTACAAAATACATTTACAATTACTTGAAAGTATTCTTGATTATTAAAGTTAAATTTATATTAAATTTGTTGCTTTTTAGGTTTTGTTATTCCTTTCTTAGAGAAATTATAAAAAAAATACTCTATTAACTGAAGCAAAAAATATGTATTAAGTGTTAATAAATTTTTAAGATAAAAATCACCAGTTACCTTATGTGAGAACACAATTATTTTGCACGTTTCAAATGACAAATTCTGATTATATATGCCCATATAATTTATCGTAATAAATATATAATTTATCATACTTGCTTTAGGTAACATTTTTAATTGTGACGAGAAAATTAAAACAATATGGCAATATTTTGTTTTCAAATATGACCAGAATTTATTGATTAAACGAATATTCTGTGGTTATGCTTGTAAATGTAGTCGATTGATACGTGCGATTGCTTTCATTAAAAATAGTACATGTGGTTGATATCAAATTTGCCTAATTTAGTTTTTACTAGCTGTATCTATAACTTTATTCGTGTGAAATTCTGAATAAGACAGTTAATATAATTTTTCTCGTATGTTGCTCTTGTGTATGTACTATTATCATACAAAATTCCATCAAAATCCATTTTGTAGATTTTGCGTGATGGGTGTGTAAGTTAACATACAGATAGATGGACAGACAAAATTTCTAAAAACATGTTTTCTGGCTTTTAATATCATTCTATACTTTAAAACAATTACTATTTTGAATGTATTTTCCATGTACAGAATTCACTCTCACAATTTTATTGTAAGTAAAGTCATATATAAACAAGCACACATAACAAACATTTTGTCTATAGTGTTTTGCAACAATTTTTTATGAAACGATTAAGATATATTAACAAAATTCTAAAATAGGATGTAAATAAGAGTTACACAATTTACTGAAAACAACAAAGACGGAGAAGTAATGTCAACGTTTGTATTGAAGAACTTTGCTATAACTTCAAAAGAGAAGAAACCCTTGCGAGTTGACCATCGTTTTGTATCAAAAAACTTCTTCATTATAATGTATTATTTACTATTTAATAAATTATTGATGAATTTGTAAAAGAGTATGTTATCAAGGTTATATAAAAATTTATTTTATACCGATTTTTATTATTTTTAATAACGGTCAGTGCCCAATGATATATTCAATATATACGATATATTTGATCTGGAAAGTAAAAATTATAAAATTTCATGGCACTTAACATTTTCTATTAATTTTCTTGAAAAAAACTTATTCGTTCACAATTTTTTTCCTTAAGAGTATGCATATTTTTGCATACTCATTCGCGAAATTGTATAACTGTATATGCATACGAGTAGGCATATGTGCATAAGCTTTTCATGCCTTTTAAAGGCTTATCACATTGAACGGGTAGTCAGATTGGATTCGAGTATGTATTGTTTACTTCCATTTACCCCAATATTTAACGGAGGAATTCCCATTTTTTTGCTCAGATTTCACTTCAAACCAATGCCTAAAAAATTCGAATATATAATTTACATGTACATATTTTATTTTTAATTTTTTTATTTATTCCATTTTTGAGCAATGTATTGCCAATTCCGTTAGCCAAAGTTATTTTAAAGCCAAAAGTCAAATAAAAATATTCTTTCAAAACAAAAACTACTCCATTATTACGTAGGTGAGTAATATTGGAATTCTCAGTTTTTTAATATATATTCTATTATTAAAATGAATGTAATTTAAAAGAAATTGGTCTGCCTGTCTGCATGTTTGTATGGACGGATTTAGTTAGGAGATTACCGAAGCTATTAACATATATTTCACACAGATTATAAATAATAACTACGGGGCAAATTTGTTGTATCCTGATAACTGAAATGGTCTCAAAATTATGACGATGTTGATATTGGATTCTGCGCACGTCTACACACTCTTACATGTCGATACTTAACATATACGTATTTCGTAGCCCATATTTCGTAACTAATTATTATTTTATCTCATTCAGGGCAATCATTTATTATTTTATCCTTTCACCAGTGCTTAAAATATATTTCTTCATACGATATTTATATTTTTCATTATATATCATAGGGTGCCACATATGAAGCAGTAGCAGAATCTTTGATTATCGAAGCTTTTGGTAATCAACAATTTTTCTAAGACGCAAACTATGACACAGTAATAAAATTCTAGATGTATATCTTCATATTTTATTCCAATATTTCTTTTCAATCACTTACGTAAATGAATCCAAAAGTCCAGGTAAGCAAAGTCGTGGGCACAATTATAGCCGTGGGCAGTGGTCATGATGAAATGCTTAAAAAAATTATACCGAAATTCATTAACGCAATCTGACTTTTTTTGGTTACGAATAGCATATTTATTGAAACTTAAATTAATATTATGACTGTATTTTTACTAAATCGACTAGAAAGTTGTTAACATGAACAACTTTACATTTTTTTTTACATTAGGATATCTGATTATTTTTTTTAAATCATTAAGCCCGCTTTAAAATAATACTTATTAGGTTGATATACTCGCTTGGTTGTGTAAGCAAATAATATGCATAGTTAAATGAAATAGTTAAAAAATGCCTTTCTTTTTACATTGATAACTATTAATATTTGCATAAGTTAGAAAATATAATAAATAATACTCCGTAAGCGCTACAAAAATGAGTAACGAGTTATGTGACTACATATGCCTATAATAAGTAACTTTTTATGTCGACTTGTATATACTTATTCCACAACTGTAATCTAATATATTTGCTTTTTAACCAGGGTAAGTAGTACTAAAATTGCAATAATACATAAAAAGTTAGGATATTCCACATCCGCTCCATTGTGCTGAGCGAATTACCGATCTAAAACGCATAGTAATTCGTTCCGGAATATCAACTACGGTTTTCCATTTTTTTTTCAATTATAAAAATTGAAACACAGTCTTAATTGAAAATGTATGTTCATATGATTATTTAGTAAATGGGTTTGGAAATAAATGCGTCTACATATCCTCTCTAAATAGAAGAATTTGTATTACACGCAGAAGTAAAGTGAAAATACAATTTTAAGCACCCATCGAAGTGAAATGTATGTTGTTTTCACAAGCATTTAGGGAATTTCATATCTTGGAGGTGTATCAGTCTATAAACGAGATATTTTCTCAATGTTTAAAAATTAACCGATTGCTCTTCGCCGTGGCCTGGTTAAAAAATTAACGGAATAGAGAAAATGTGAAGAAAAAAATAAAATTAATATTTTTTTTTTAAATTTTTCTTTCACAAATTTATTTAAAAGATTTTGCATGTTATTTCTGTCATAAACCTATTAATTTTTTTTTGAAGCAAGTAAGACAAAGAAGGTAATTAAAAATATTTAAACATTTCCATAACTGACGCGCCAATTATTCAACGTTAAAAAGATCTTTTGCCAGTTTCCATCTCCAAAATCATTTTTTATTTCACCAAAATCATTTTTTGTTGTCACCGAGAACAACAATATGTGCCAAGTTTCCGGTGTCTGCCTCATAGGTGAGAGATGAAATATGAATTACAAAATTCGTACCACATAAACAAAAAACAAAACAAGTCGATAAATAATTTTTGAAAACACAGAACAATAACAAATAGATTAATTTTAAAATATTGCATCCTATATTACAGTCGCAATCAAGGTAATCACAAGAAAACACTTGCAAAACATATTGGTAACAGGGACATAATAAGTTTTCTCCTTAAATTAACTATTATGCGTAATACTGTGCTAAAGAAGCTTGACGGGGTCTTTTCTTTTTCGTTGTAGTTTCACCTAGACTATATATATATATATATATATATATATATATATGTATATATATAAATATATATATATATATGTATATATATATATATATATATATATATAAATATATATATATATATATATATATATGTATATATATATCATTTTTGTCTATATATTTTAAATATAAAAATATATAGACAAAAATGTATTAGATTAAAATTCTTCCTCTTTATATTATTCTTCAATATTGCGATAGACTAATTATTTAGTAATCATGGCCTGTCTTTGATGTTTTAACTTTTTCAAAATTCTTAAATAGATTTAATAAGGAAAAGTTTTGAATTCATAACATTCAAGGTAAAGTAAATAATTCGTAAAACGTTTATTATTTCATTTATGAAATAACCATATTTACGTATAATTTTTAAATATCTTTAAGGCAATTTACATATGACTCTTGAAGATATCAAACGTGACTCTTAAATCGTGTCGTGACCACATAAAATAAAATGACCAAAAATAACGTAATTATGAATTTCAGAAATAAAATAATCATCGATTTTATATCAAATAATGTTTGATAAGTTTTATTTACACTTAAGATTTGGTTGATGAAAGAGATCAGCCTAATTATGAAGATTGTCCGGTACATCAAAGCTCAAAAATCAAACAGAAATTAAGAATAAAAGAAATTAAGATTTATAACAAATTAAGATTAAAATGTAAACTGTTTGAAGAAAATAAACCATCTATTTCAAAAATATTTTAGCTCAGACTATAAAAAAAATCAATTAATCCAAATAATGAGGTTTAGCTGCAAGCTGCAAACAACGAGTCTCTCATCGCTGATAAGATGAAATCGATCAGTTTATACTAGATTGAAATTAAACAAAGCATGAGGCTGACGTGCAATCTCGGATTAAGAAAATCTGGACATTTTTAACGAAAAAGACAAATGGAAATGCAAAATAAATAATCAGTTAATAAAAATTACAACGTAGAACGCGAATTGCCTTAAAATAATGAACCCAAGAAGTACAAGTATGCCTAAATGAACCAATGGCAAAGGTATCGCACTACTGTATGAAATTCGCTTTTCACAAAGTAATTGAAGTAAAGAACATAACGCCTATCGCTCTACCCTAACTACCTAACTATGCGCATCAGGTACTTCCCTATTGCACTTTTGTTAGAACGAGTTTAATTATGATGAATTTAATATCTTAATAATCAAGCAAAATATATAAAATTTTCAGCTATTTCCCCAGCTGAAAAAATCATTCATTCAAGCCATCGTAATTATTATCAATAATAATGGATTTTATCCAAAATAATGAAATTACCGGGACTTCTTGTCGCTCAACATGTCACAGTATTTTGGAAACTCAATATTCTAACACATTTAGGAAATTTGGTCCAAGATTCATAATTTGAGGTAAGTTCAATGTCAAACTTACATCCTAGGGATATCGACTCATCGCTCCTAAAAAGCGTAATGAAATGTTCGGCAAGGCCTAAACGATGGCTACTCCGAGGAGCGGGATTAAAATGGCTGTCGTTGTCCAGTGGGGAGTTGGCTTGCACGAAGCTCCAGATAGCCCATTCCTCTGCGGTTAGCGGCCTAAAAGTTTGAGTGAACTCGATGCGAATATATTTACAGACTCGCGGCTCAGGCGCAGGGGTGCTCGCGCTATGCACCCTCTAGACCAATCCCAGTGCACCTCTGTCACTCCGCCTGTCTTTGGTGTCACAATTTTATGTAGAAAAGACGTGCAGCGTAAATGAACTCAGTTTTCTGGAATTCTATAATATGTACTTTCCTTAGTTCTCACTTCACTACATTGTTTATTAGCCGAAAATATTAAACTTTGTTCTTATCTATAAAATCCAAAATAGTAAAGATGAAACGAATATTACGCTTTCCAAAATCACTTGTTTGTTTTTACACTGAAAAACGTTTCCTTTTTTTGACCTATTCGCGCAATAGAATTTACGGCATAGTAAGTTTCTTACTATGTAACAGAAAAGCTCATTCCATTTACTAGACGAGTCCGTCCGAAAATTTTTAATTCTGTCAAATACTTTTCAACTCAGTGAAATAATAAACTTTATAACTTTTCATTCGACACCCCAATTTTACTTCTATATGCTTATATAAATAAATACTATTAGAACTTATGCACAGTTATTAAACTATATCAGTTCACGCGTTCCCAATTTTTTCTTAGATAGGCAAATTATACAAACATATATTGGTACAAAAATTAAAACTGATAAAGCCTATTTTTTTCATCAACAATATAAATTAATCAAATTATAGAGAAGACTAACATTTAAACACTTTGTTGGTTTAAATTACATAAAAACAAGCTATATGATATTTTTTTAAAAACATAATTTCTTCTTTTATGGAAAAATTCCTAAACCTGTATTTAAAGAGAAAATTAATACCGCGTAGATCTATGTTATACGATCTAGTGTTAATTTATTGTCAAAATATTGGCACAGGTAATGTTTACTATCGTATATATTATTTCTCAAAGGTGTTTCTTTTGTGACAACGCCATATGCCCATTAATATTTCATCAAAATAATGACTCAAATATCATTTTAAATTTCATGTTCATATAATTTTTGGTTGTATTTATTAATTCTCTAGATATCTTTTCCCAAAAGACGTTCAAGCGCCATCTATTGACGATCTCTTTAACTAACTTGTTTGACAGTAATTCTTTAAAACAGCAAAATCTATTAACAATCTCTTTACTATCGGTAATATTGAAAAATAGACAAACAATTAAAAAGACATTTTTAATAATTTTTTTTCATTTTTCCATTTTCTAATTCTCCGTCTTTTATTTCGCAAAGGTGTTAAAGCACCGTCTATTGACAATCTATTTAACTAACTTGCCCTAAAGTAAATATTTGAACCAGTCCATCTATTGAAAATGCTTTTAACTAATATTCTGACTGAGTGACTTGCGAATTATTTGCACGAGCCAGCGATTAAAAAAAATACAGTTTGTCATCCTTATAAATAATCTAAAATTGCAATAAAATTTAAATCTAGTGTGTAATAATATTTTTTTTTATCAAAACTCCCGTCAATGGTTAGTATATTCAGTAGCAGGTAAAAAGAACTTCTTCGGAATTATTGCTGTTAACTAAATTTTAAATATCGATTTTCCAGTTAGAGGAAAGAAATGGTCTAATTTATATAACTAACAAAAATAATTAAATCTATCTTAAATCATACTTTTGTTAAAAGTGTACTGAAAATAGATTTAATTACTTCGTCAAAAATAAACACAGAAACGTGCATGACTTGTATTATAGCAGAAGTCGGCTTCCGCTTACACAAAAGAAAGAGATGTCTATTATATAATACTTTCTATGAATATTATATAAATACTTTCTATGAATCAAATCAAATACAGTAATCTTTAGAAGTGACACTGAGTGCACAATGAACTTGTGTGTTTGTGTGAAGGTGAAGTACCTCATTTATTTTAATAATACAGGGCATAATATAACCTTCGAGATATTTACGTGTAAAAATTGCTACTTATGCAACAACATCAAACAATACTCTTTTTATAATCTGTTATACGACAGCACAATTTTCTTGTGACATGTTTTCGTAAGCGAGTAACATTACAGTGGCTGTGTGAGAAAAGAACTGAGTGCCAAATAGTTTGATTTACTATGTGTTTATATGTACATCGTTTGAACCTATTTAACTACGAGTGAACAAATTATTATACTATATTCCTTTCAATTGACTTGAGGTAATTTAACTACAATATATTTTAGTAGGTCGTAAAGAAAACCGCGGTAAGATAACGTCTGACATTGTGACCTAAGCGAATAGTAGAGCGATGATATGAGGTGACAGACATTTTTATGATCTTTTTTTTGTGGACTAAGTAATTCAATTAATTTTTGATCTACATAAATTAAAGATTTAACTCTTTTTGTTATTAATGAAAATTACCCAAGTGCTTAAATTTAAAATTAAAAATTTAATATTTTAAATTACATTTAACGTAATAATTCCGAATAGGTTTCTTATTAAGAACTATTTAATATTCGGTTCATTAATGGATCCATTGATAATTAAAAGACATCATATACTTGGATGATTTCTTCATGAGAATTTATTTTTTCACTCATCAATATTTCATATTAATTATTCAGCAATATCCGCAATTTAGGATTAAAAAATATATTTATAAGGTTATACATATACAAAACGTGAATTTTGATATTACCAAACGATCAGAGAGTCAACATTTAACATCAATATTTCACACTTTTTTTGGCATAGTTATCTAACAATTTGTGGCTCATTTCACTGCTGGAGCACTTTATTATTGTCAAGGTTTCAGGTGAAATAAATCATAACAAACATGAGTTCGTACTTCATCCCATTCAAAGACCGACTCGCGTTGAGTTACTCGTGCATACGTTGAGTCGGTCAAATTTGTGATCAGTTCACCTTGTCTCTAATTTAAATATTTATCCTAGAACTTTACTTTGCAAAATTCAAGACAAAAAAATTATAAAATAATCATAGTACTGGTCGATAAAGATGAGGATGGCATAAGACAAATTTTTCACAAAGACTAGTAAATTAAAGAATGTTGTTTTTCCTCCTTATTTATTAATATTAATCAGGATGCCTAATAACAGATTTACCATTGCCCAATTAATTCACGGTCATAAAGGTAAACAAATATGTTTAGGTTTAACAAACTTTTAAAATAATTTGTAATAAAAAAAAATTCATTCTTCAAATTCCTCAATAAATATTCTTATGAACGTCAAATAAACCGATATTTTATTTATTTATTTATCTACTTTAATGTATCTAATTGATACATATGGCGGACTTATTGCTACAAGAACAATCTCTTACAGCCAACCACAGCATATTTTAATAATGTACTTATTCCGTTACACTCATGAAACCAATATTACAGATATCCAGTAGGACTTCATTCAATCAGAAATGTTATCCAAGCATACTAAATTTATCCAAGTTACTATATCCAAGCATAGTAAACAGTAAAGTTAGTACAGTTTTTTATTACCAAATACATTTACAACGCATTAATTATTATCGTGTGGATAATATTGATATATTATTATCGTATTACATAACAATGTCTAAAAAATTACGTTCGGAGAAATATTGTAACAAAGTCGTAAAACTACGCTAGAAAAATATATTTTAGTTACTATTTTTATAGCAACACATGAATAAATGTTGATTAATTAACAATCTAGAACATATAGGTATTAATATTGTTATGGTATGAAGGCATTTCTATCTAACTTATCATTTTTCCCATTAAATTAAGTGCAAACTTCCATTTTTCAAAAGAAATAGGCGATATCGGTTTCATTTGTTACTTACAAACTCGAAGCAATAGTTGGTATGAGAAAAACGCTAAAGTGTAAGGCAGCAGGAAAACGGTAGGTAATGGCTGAATACAGATGAAGTCACGTACAATGTTAATGGATACTCTTACAATTAGAGAGACGGTATCCTCAGTTCCTTATCCAGCAATTTTTATACGATGTAGAAGGATTTTCTAAGGAAAATAGTAAGTTGTACTCTTTTATTTTACGATTTGCGACTTGTTTTTAATAAGGCAACGTTGCTCAAATAGATAAATTTTACAAGACGTGTATCTGTAGATATTATGTGGGAGGATGTTTTCTTTGGCTTTGTTGTTGTTTTCTGATTGAAAATTTTGATAATTGGCTTATTCATATATTCAATATATATTTAGATAAATAAGTAACATTACATTCACTACTCGCCGATACTGGCCAAGACCATTGTGTGAACAGAATATTCATGTTCGTTTTTTTTTCATTCCAGGCGCTCGTCTCGATGTCGGTTTTTATGCCCGAGACAAAAGAATATCAGAGGTATCGAAATCGATGCGGTATCTACATTGCCTTTAATAAACTCGTGCATTTAAACAAAATTTTTACAACAGGAATAACTTAAGGTGATATACAGGTGTACATATGTGTGCGTGTGCGTACGAGTACAGGTGTACATATGTGTGCGTGTGCCAGTGAGAGCGCGCGCGCACCTGTGTGTGTGTGTGTGCGTACGCACCATTTAGAATTAAGGTACGGATCGTTTTGAAAACGTTCAAATTTACGTTCAATTTTACGTCAAATGAATATGCAATACGTATAAATTTAAAGAACAGCTTCCAGAGATGTGGTGGTACAGAAAGGTAATATAGTTCATAGTAGATTCCATTCAGAACCTTTGGATATAGAACTTTAAAAAAATATTCTTTTAAAATGACATCCAATATCTATTTATATCGTAACAAAGAATGACTGAAAACTAGTACCTAGAGCAAAAGAAGGCTTTTACAAACGATGTATTTATAGGTCAGAAACAAAAAAGAATATTCACAATTAGGTGAATTAAATTATCGCTATGTTTTCCAACTATCACAGTATACTTGTTATAGATGACAAGCGACACGAAACCATTGAACATCCTCTTTTATTAGTCTTTTAAAAATAATTAGCATAATTCAAAATAATGGGGCCAGGTTTTTTAAAGAAGCCATTTTATGTTATAAGTAAAGTGGTATATTAACGGTTTAATATTTTAATTAAGTCTATGTTAAATCATCTTTGAGAGCTGAAAACCATAAAAATAATTATTAAGTATACACAAATTAAATAATAAAACCTTACCGTTGGCTATTTTAAGGGATATATGATTACATAACCATTCAACTAAGGACAAGCTCTCAGTAGTGTAGTCCCTTATTTGGCTCTTTTCCTTTTGCTGAGTAGTTTTGGACTTGTTTTGAGTAAAGAAGCTAGGACCAAATATTCATTTAGATTTTTGTTTTTCTTTATATTTCTATCTAAGGTAGACCAACAATGAGAAGATTAAATGCCATGTTTTTATGACGGAAAATAGAATCATTTAAATTTACCAATTTATTTGAAAATACGTACAGAACACTTAAGTGCGTATGAGTTATTGAAAAAAATTATCTGATCACTCTGATTTTTTATATTCCATTCTAGTATCACGATATATTTGCGATATATTTAAAAGTTACATTATTCCTAGACGATTATTTTTGGCTAAAGAACAGAAACATGTCATAGTTTTTTAAAATATAAACGACTACACGCTGATTATCATAACTAACAAAAAAAATCTGGTGCATGTTCAACCCTTTGAACCAAAAACTGCTTACCATTTTTTTGTAAAAAGGCAACATTTACAACAAATAATGTGTAATAGTAGCCCTTGTTCAGTAATATTAATTAAATATGTAATGAAATCATATTTCGATTAGCTTTTTTATGGGACTTAATTTTTTAGAATATATTTATATATATATATATATATATATATATATATATATATATATATATGCTGCCGCCTGCTGAGTGCAACCTGTGGTGTAATATATTATGACTTAATATTTCGTGTGCATATGCATCAATAAAAATGAACATTGTATTGCTTTATTCTGGTTTCAATTTACTCACTAAGAGTGCAACAATAGAAGTCATGAAGAAATAAGGTGTCACTACGAGGTGACATGTTTACATAAATCAGACGTTTAATGGAATGTGACGTTTATATAGGTTTGGCAAAAGACATCTTTATATAAGCGTAGAGTTTTCTGGGAATCATTTCGACTTTTCAAGTTTTTCCTAAATACTGGAGAAAGTATAATTTAATTTAATTGAAAATTTTCATTTAAAAAAATATTTTATTTGTTGTCACATAATATTAAACCGTCGAATTTAACTTCATTAAAATGAGATAATATTATAAAATTATCACCTCAATTTTCGGAAAACTAATTTTAGTTCATAGGGACACTTAGTTGCTGTTAAACTAAGTGTATTTTTAAATATTCTTATTGATGGATACTTTATTCAATCAACGTGGTAATTTACGATCATTTGTCTCTCAAATGGCTGTTTTTCCTAGATTAAAATTAAATCCAAATATCTTTGGCAGATATAATAAAAGAACTGTCACCTCTCAAAAGGAAAGCCAGCAAAAATGCAACAAATTCATTTGAACAACAAAAAGGCTTTTTATATATTACATTTCAAAAAATATCAAAACTTGAGCTACTTATTTGTGGTCCACTTTTAAATTTGGCAACGATATAAAAAAGAAATAATAATGTTTGGCTCGTATATAAAAGATACGGCTGTAATTTTTTTGGTCTATCTAGGTAACTAGAATAAATAATATTTGTTTCTTACTGTTTAATATTTCATGAAAAGTTAGGGCGGTTCTCTCTTTCCTTTAACTTTAATACACTCTTCATTATAGAGATAATTGGAGACTTATATTTAAATAGAAACAGACGCACTAAATATGCCATTTTTATAACGTAATTGAGAGGGGAATTGAAGGTTGTTTAAGGGAATAAGAGAACACTTACGATATTTTAAAACAGAATATTGAACACCGTGAATAATATTTTTTTTATAAATAAGAATTTATACGAACAGAATCCTATACAATAAAACCCCATAGAATCTTGTTCACATCGACTTGATGCAGGGTTGTTCGTCTAATCATAAAAAAAATAGTTTACTCGCCAGTACTATACCACCCGTTAGGGAGTTGTTAGGAATTATAACAACTAATAGACCATCGTGAAATCATGTTCCAGCTGGCGTTGTAATTGTTTGGCTAATAAACTTGTCACCATCACCGGTCATGCACTGTCATTCGTGGAGGAATTCCATCACCTATCTCCCAAATGTTGATAATTAAACTTTATTTTAACGTAAAATACATACACTTTAATACATAAAAGTAATACAAACAAACTGAGTTGCTTCTCTTCTTGAAATCAGTAAATATAAGACGTTGATTCCATTTACACCTTATTTTTGAAATACTGAATATATTTGGCGTTAATTTTGTAGAAATTCATCATTTACAATTAAATGAAACTACGTGATGTAGTATTATTTCTACTTTCTTTCTTTAAGTTCTTTACCACGACCTAGGTTTCATTGTATTACAACATCTTCAGGTGGGCTATTTGCAAAGATCTTTGCTAATAGCCCGCCTAAAGATGTTGTAATACAAAGAAACCTAGGTCGTGATAAAAAAACTTAAAGAAAGTGGAAATAATACTACATCACGTAGTTTCATTTAATTGTGAATAATGAATTTCTACAAAAGTAACGCCAAATATATTCAATAATAAACGATATTTTTTATAAAATTGCAAATGAAAAAAAGCATCAAAAACTTATTTCAATATACCTATTGTCAATTATCCTAAATAAGTAATTACCCAATTATTTGTTATCAGATAGCCAGGTTGATAAACAACATGAAAATTTAAAGATATTTCATATAATTTGGTGCTAGAGGGCTCGGTACTATAAATAGAATAAAAGTTTCCTTCTTAATTATAAATATAACTAACAAATATTTTTCTACACTATCAAATAATTGGTGTACTTAATTTTCTGTAAACTCAGTTTATTATACAATATGCTAATCTTCATTTTACAAAAGAAGTTTACCGGAACCAAGTTCACAATAGACTTCAAAATTATCTAGATGTACAGAACATGAAAGAAATTCTAAATATTTTTAACAATAACCTCCATACAATAACAGTAAATTAGCTTTAAGCTGAAATGTTTATCAAGTTAAAACAAATTTACTGTTGTGATATGGACCTCATTAAATAAATACACAGTAGTCTTATAAGTCATATGTAAATTCAAACTCTAAGTGAAGTGCACGCAATATTTTAATATATAATGAAACATTCAACAGTATTATACTGTGAGCAATTCACTATACCCTTCTCGTTAATAGAGTTAATATCACATATACGCAATAATCAAGATAGCTTTGTAATTTTATTTAAGAACACACTATCTGTCACTCACAATTTTTCTTACATAGTCGATATGACTGTTACATATTTATTGTTTATAATTTTTTTTAAGTATTTACGTAAACATTTGGATGATTTTCTAATTTTAGGGATTGACAAAAGGAATGGAATGCAATTCCCCTACAAAAGCAATAAATACAAATCTTAGTAAGTAATTAATTACCAATAGAAACTAAAAAAGATTTTCTGAAAAAAGTTTGCAAAGAAACTAAAATTAGACAACAAGACACTGGAATTTTATCAACCAAAAAAGGGTCATTTTTGATATTCTCAATATCTTCATCACTATTAAAATCCATGTAATATTAATAACATGTCCTCTACTCTATGGAAGAGCATCGTCTTACAACAGTAAAGAATGTGTAATTTTTAATTGTACAACTGATTTTCTTTCTCTACGTAAACCATTTTTAGAACATTATCTTATTGAAAATATTCACTATTTATTAAGTTAGTTTAGTGTTTTAATAATTTATGTAAGAAGTACACATAATATTATAACGCTTATAAATGGTAAAAATTTACTCAAAATAAAAAATTAGTAATAAAAAATGTGCAGCAATAAAAAAAAGTTATATCTTAATATTGCCTGTCGGTAATAATTATTTAAAGTTCAACATATGAATTAGATTCAACCCCAATAATTTGCATGAGTAAAAAGACCTAAATGATTCAGTTAGGTTCATGGGAAATAAAAAAATTTGTTTAAAATTATGTAAATTGATTTATCAAAATATTTGAAAATTTTTTAAATTACGCCACACATTTGACTAACACTGAAATTTCATTCACTAATATTCGGAAAGATCAAAATAATTTAGTACGTGATTGCAAATTTTAGGTCAGTGTCTTATTCTGAATACTATTTAAGTATCTTTTAAGCTACCAATTGACCAAAGTAGAAAATATTATACATGATTTCATATATTTCACTGTCCAACTAGTTAGGAGCTCTCGAACTAATGATGAAATTTTACCTTACGCAAAACCTTACCTTACTTTAAAGGGACAAAGCTTATCAATTTATTTCTTTTATTTCTGCAGAAGCTACACTAGTCAATATATTTACACGGTCAAAAACAATGAAATGTTGTTTCCAAGATTTTACCAGCGATAGCAGTGTAATAAAATATTTTGTCGTACCATAGATATTTTGAAAAAATAAGGTAGTGGGAAAAAAGGGAAGCACAAACTTAGACCCAAAATTGACAGCTAAAACTTTTGAATAACAATTTTAAGACGTCAATAGCACGGATCTAAAACAGTATGTCATTAAGTGAAAATGATATATCTTTTTCCGCGTTCCTTTTCTTTTTCTAGAAGCTACAAATTTATTTCAACCAGAAATATATTGAGAGCTATGAGGATACATGTAAGATTATACATCGATTAATTTTGCTTCATAAAAATATAATACAAAAAAAGAAATATGATTTTAATGTTTTTCACTTGATATTTAATTGCAGAAATGTGTGTACATCACCGATTAATAGAATATGTAAGAATATTTAAATAAAATTTTGAAAAAAAAATGTAAGTAAAAAAGTAATAATGAATTAACTTAAAAAAAGAAACTTACCTATTTCATTTATTTTCTTTTGTGTTACCTCATGTCTTCAAATTTATCAAACAATTAGGATGGCATTTTTTTGTTGGAATTTAGCTACGGAAATTGGAGTTATACCATAGACTTTCTCTATACTTAACATTATATATGCCGTAATCAAGTTTGAATGAAGTAGGTCCAATGATATCCCGATTTATAGTGTCTGAAGTTTTGATACGACTAAGAGCGATATAAACCAATTTCTAGAAAAAGTTAGGTTAGGTTGTAGGATGCAGCTAGAAACTTGAAATATGAATATGAATGAATTAAAATAACTCTTCAGTGGTGTATATTAAACTTGTACTAGTTAGACTTTCCTTGACGTATGCATGAAAGCAATAAAGTATATACTGGTATGCAAAAAGATATAAATCGTCCCAGATAATAAGTAAGAAAAAACAAACGCATGAAATATTTAAAACATTAATAGATAGGAAGGTATTAGATATTTGAGAAAGAGTCTGTACCAAGTGAAATGAAGTACCAGTATGTGTGTTTGGGTATGCATGTGTGTAAAAAATAAATGAGAGCATCTATTCAGTATCAATCGTAAAATTCTCTAGCAGTAACAATACTCTTCAAATGGATTTAAGGTTAAAAAGGCTATTGTGTCGTGAAAGGTCGAAATAAGCACCGCATTTTCATTATTTTTACTTTAAACTGCGCTTCTAATGCGGTGGTTACGTGAAGTCCTTAGAATTATTTTCTTCAAAAAGTTTTAATTTGAAATAATTTCTAAATTTAAAAAAATACTATTGATATATTTAGAACCTTTTTACAAATTCAATCAACGGGCTCATTGAAAATATATGTATATTGCTCAGTAACGTAAAGTTCAACAAAACGATAGTTTTCAATATACACAGCTCCTTACGCTTTTAACTTTTATATAAATAAGTTATAATCTATTCCCAAACAGTTTGAGACCATAAAATGAATACATCATTTTTATATTATTCTTATCTCCTTCTTTTTTTAATTTACTTAGCTATATCACGTCCGTTGATGTTGGTTTATCTTACTCTAAGTTCGTTTATTGTGTTATCTACATGAAAACAATCATAATGTAAGGCGTAATTTGATTGTAAGCACAGTGATTACCGTTAGTGAAGTGAATATCTTTTAAACACTAAATTGGTTGTAACCATATTAGTCAGTTCAATGCTTTCGGCCCGTAATTATTTACTGTGTTGAAACCGTGTTGAAACAAGTTGCTTGATTCATAAATTAAATATGGCTATGTTTTTTCGACTAATAATTAATATATACGACGCAACGCTTAACGTCAAAAAACTGAAGTGGTAATGGGCCGGCCATATTTGCGGAAGAAACGACATATGACAAGGTAAAGAGTTCTCGAGTGGAGACGTTCCCAACCAGCGGGAAATGGTTGAATGCAACAACTGTAAGACATTATTTAGCGGTCTTTATCCAGGACTGCACCATGAAAGCGTGAAAAATTAGAAATCGCCTAGTGATCAAAACTTCTATACGCCTAATACTCTCCTTCCAGTCTTCGTAAAATTGCTTGAGCCGATTTTTGCGCAAATGTATTCGCCGAAGTTAAAGAAAAAATGTGGTTTTTGTCCTGGAATATCTATACTGGACGCAATTTCGACAGCTTTGTATTGGATCAACACGTGCCCAACAAATACATTTTGGTATTTTCTTAGACATTTCTAGCATGATTGACACTATCTGATGGCCATCCATTTGGTCCGGGCTATAATCCCGGGGAGTATCAGCTGACCTCCGCCGGATAATGATAGATTATTTCTAAGATCAATTGGTCTATTTCAGGACAGAAATACTGTAGTACATAAAACGTTAATCAGGGGTTACCCCCAGGGGCCGGTGTTTGGTTCTATCCTGTGGAATGTCATGATCGATGATACATTCGAAATACCTCTTTATGGATGCGGTGATATTCCTTGTGCAGATGATTCTTTGCTAATATTCGGAGGAGCAAGCAGTAGAGAAATCAAAAATCAAGTAGCAGCCAGTCTCCCGCTAGGTTACGTGACTGTTACATTAGGAACAAGTTCAAATTTATCCCACAAAATTCCTGGACCAGGTTACGAGGTCATCGTTGAGAGGGTACCGATTGCTTTCTTAATTAGCATTTCTCTGACGGATCATCACTTTTTTAAATTTTTATATGAGGATATTCTATAATATTGCTAGAACTGGCATTTTTCATGTTGAATTAGCTCAATAGTTGTACAATAAAATTTATCTAGCAAGTTAAAATGAGTTAACTCTAATTTCAAAGCAATGAAATTTTACGCAGCTAGAGTTATGTGACAGAACGTTTTCGGTTATTTATTATCTCATTCAAAACATATTTCTCCTTTGAAATGGCATTCTGCTGTCAACGTACAGACAATAATAGCATTTGATTCATCTGTGAAGATATTTATTCAACTTACATACCATATTTCGTTTATATCTCCCGCTATCGTTATAGGTCCCTGGGTGTTGTCTTGTATATATTCTCCTTTAAATCACCATATACGAAGTCTTTGGTGTGTTGAAATGAAATTAATTCTAAACTTTTTTGAGTAGCTGTGGACAATACTAAGCAAATATAACCATAAAATTTGTTTTAGGGAACTGAAAATAATGATAAATAATAAGAAAAAATTCAATTTAACAGAAGCCACTTGATCGTTTCTGAATCGTTTGAAAATATTCCCTATCAATTTTCTAAATAAAATTGTAAACGTCCATTCTTCTTCATGCTCTTATTTAAAGAAAGATAGTGTTTTACAATAACTTTCTGACAAGTATCGCTGAGTAAGAACATTATTATGCGTAATTTTATGATTTCACTGTGAAACGATATATCTTGATATCATCATGTCCGCTCTTCCGTCCATCCTTCTATTACAGTTTTATATTTTATACACCATGACTTATGCACTTAACATTTTGTACGTAAGTTTCTTAGATGGAGTTATCAAGCAAAAAAGAGTGAAATATTGAAAAAAGTAATGTATTCACTCTGTATGTACGGAGAAGCCGTACCAATTTTTTTGTTTATTCTATCAAGTGGACACGCCATTAGAAAGAGCTACAAAAATTATACTGTAGTTCCATTCATATTTTAAATTTTTCACCTGCGTTTTCGAAAGAATGAGTTTCAAAGCTATGTGCAATGTATCTTCTTCCCTCAAATTTTCCTATCGTGAGAGTAAGAAATTTTAAAAAATAGTATTTTTTAATAGAATCCCTTTATAATTATTTTTCTCAACTCATATTAACTAATTCAAGAGACGTAAGTAAATACAGACATTTACCTATTCTACCTTTTTATTCTTTCCCAAAATCTTTATAGTTGATCGATAGCGTTTTTTACAATGCTTTAAAAAAGAACAAATTAGAACTGGAAAACAAATTATTTTAAATCATTCATTAAATCAAAATATATCCAGTATTATATAACATTTAATAATACTGGATATATTTTGATTTAATTGCTGAGTGATAAAGTCACCAAAATAACACTACTTTCATTAGATTGGTATTTAGTTGGGGTGATATTTTGAATAATCAGGGCGATGGTGAATTTATAACAGCAGTGAGCAACTGAGATTTTACAATAAACAAATATTTTTCACATTTATTAATATTGTATAATATTGTAAGACACCGCCTACACGCTGACCGTAAAATAAAACTCCGTACTTCACATCAACTGCATAATTTTTAACGTGTATAACAAAATATCTTACATATAAATAAAAAACGAAACGTCTTGGAATGCAAATTATTCATAACATAATATTTATAAGTAATAAATAACCAACTCAGTATTTCAGATTTTCAAAACAATTTAATACAAAAAAGACAACTAAAGGCAGTCCTAGGTCTCTCTCCGAGATCACGTATTTCGCATCGAACGTGATGTCGGTTCAAATTCACATACACTTTTGCCAATCAGAAATCTGTGGCCGGAAACAAATGAGACGGCAGAGTGCCATTGCAGTTATTTGCAAAACAACAATGCGGTTTTCGGTTACGCTCAGATATCTTTTTGAAATTGAGCAGGATTGAAATATGTGTTGCATAAAATTCATTTATATTCAAGAAAAAAAATCAAAAATCGAAGTTAATATTATTATATTTTTGTGCACTTTTTATGGTGCACATACACGTGGTATAATTTTGAATATTTTTCATTTTAGGTACTAACAATATTAAAGTACATGTAGAAATACATTTGTACCTCAAGTAGTTATAGAATAATTTATGTACCATTGTGTGATTAGAATTATATATCTGTGGTGGTAAGGGAATTTTTGGTAAATTAATAGTTCATTTCGATATAAATTACAATGTTCATAAACTAATTCTAAACATAAAGATAATTATAAATTTAAAAAAAATTATGAGTTTAGAGGCTCAATTTGATTGTTCTAACTATAGAAATGGAGAAATATTTGATGTACTAAAGATATTAAATTATTTAAAATACAATTTACTATTTATATAAAGTATATTTTACAAAAGGGAAATGACAAAAAAAATCTTGAAGTGTTAAGCCCACGATTATAAAATGGTCGTGTATCTTGTTATAATTTTAGGATATATATATTTACATATATATATATATACATATATATATATATATATATACACACACACACACACACATATATATATATATATATATATATATATATATATATACTCAGTTCGAAGCGAAATAAATGTTTTTAGTTACTAGCGGACCGCGATTGTATCCAACATCGATGAAATTAATGTTCGTGTATAGTATTGGATGTTGACTGACGATTGAATCAGACTAGGCATTGAATATTCACAGTTCTGAACATTTTTATAGAAAGACATGCATTGTGGTAGAAATAAAAATTTCGTCGTAGCAAAAAGAGTGGACAGTGATATTATATGTTTCAATTATTTCAATCGATGTCATCGAAAAGATGATAAACTGATATGTCCCAGATGATTCATATTTAGAGAAGGTTAAGAAATACAATTTTGAATTTCAGAAAAAAAAACTCACAAAGAACGCTGAGTGATGATTATCATCTCGTACAAAATGACATCAGCATCATCCTACTATTGCTCTGTCATAGTTCAATAGCACCACAACAAGCATTTTTCTACTAGAATTACGGATATTATAACATTTATAAGCAAACAGATAGATAATATATCTTAATAAAATTTAACAATTTATAAGGACAATTGTATATTTAACTTAAAAGTTATATAAACTTGTTCAAGATCTTCACAAATGTTACAAATATGCAAGAAGACGTTACCACAAATTTCATCACATATTTGGGTAGGCATACACAATACGCTCATATCATGGCCAACAATCAATTTAGCCACGGTTTGCCATTTATGTTATTTAGTTATTTAGCAATTATTTTTAGGTTATTTAGCAATTGTTATTTAATAATGTTACTTAGCAGGATGTCGCAACTGCGTGTTGTTCGAATGCATTACAGTGTAATGGGAGTTAAGCAAATTACCGTTATGCACAGACTCGTCCAAACTTATTTAAAAATAATTATATTATTGCGCTTATACATCTATACAAAAAGACATGTCATGCAGCGTAAACATCATTCTTTTATCTGGAGTTCTGCATCTTACATTGCATTTCCATATCTTGCTTTAAGTCAGTTACTCGCTTTAGTATAATACCTTAACAAATATTTTCACGGTCTTAAAAGTTGTTAACGAAATATTTTCTGCGAACGAATACATCTGAAGTAGAAGAACTAACTCTGAACTTTATAAAATATTTAAAAAACCAGATGTGGTTAAATACACCGCAATTCAGAGAATAAAATGCGCAGGACACTTGAGCAGAATGGACGACAGGCGGGCAATAAAAAAGATCTTCTCAGCCAGACCACTAGGTTCTCGAAAAAGTGGAAAACCTAAATTTAGGTGGCTTGATTGCCTAGAGATACTTAAAAATCCTATGTGTAACGAACTTGATGTCTTTGGACAAGAACACAGAAGCTTGTGAGTTGATTTTGCGGAAGGCAGGGGCCCATCCTGGGCGGTCAAGCCACTGATGACGAAGAAGAAAAAGTTGTTATACTGATGAATATTGTACAAGTAACACCGTAAGAAACAAATATTCGGAATTACAAGGCTTTTAAAGATTTTCTGGTTTCTGCGACTAAACTTACCTCTATTAGTTTTAATTCAATTCGAGTTTAATATCAATTTTAACACCTACCAAAATGTAAAATTACTCTATTCTAATTTTACGTTAAGCAAATTACTCGTATTTACAATAATTTAATTTAAATTTTAATTATAATATTTTCTCAAATAAATATTTTGATGAAAATTGCAAATGGACCAACGTTTACATTGAACTTTGTTAATAAATAAAGGGTTAATTATAAAATTTCAATATTATGAATTTCATTATTATACGACATTAAAATTTATAATTACTTGAATTTAATAAATTTTATTAGAACCATTGTTATTAAGGTAAGTACTCCAACAAATTTTCTCATTACATGAATACTAAAATATTGAGTTCATGCAAAAATAATTTTGAAATACTGAAATTTGTTTGCAAATTATATTAAAGAAAAATGATTTCATGTCAGTTTTATTTATATAACTAGGAATCATTTTTAGAACGACACCGCATTTTTCTCATGGTATCAGTCACGCTCTCACCATGGTCATGCTATATTAAATTCTCATCATAAATAGCTAAAGTTTTGAAATAAATAAATTTAGAAGTCAATTTCCTCCATTTCCATTCTGTGTTATTTTTTCTTATATAGGTCGATAATTATTTATGGTAGGACGCGACTCATTTATCATGGTATTAGACATATTCTCACCGTAAATACATCGGTTACAAAAATATGTATAAATGAATTCGTCAGAGAGGGATGAATGGCGAGATTTCTTTTATATATTTTTAACAAGCGACAATAACTCTAACATTAATAAATGTACAATTAATAAATTTGGAACGTTCCGCCCGATGTGTTTACAACCGGCGGACCACTTCACGTTCTCTAACTCGGTCATAAATATGTGATACACTTAATGACGTTTGCCTGTTGCTTCATCCTTTCGCCTTCGCATCGAATGTCGAATCGAAACTGTAACAAAAAGAATAAAAGTGACAGAAGAGGTACCACCCGCTTCTGTCACTTTTATTCACAAATTAACACTTGCTTGTGAACGTGCAGTTACCTTGCGGGCTTTCTTTTTATGTAGATATTTAATAAACAGAATCAACAAACAACTGGAGCTTTAATTTTTACCAAAATATATTAAGATAATTGATTAAAAGCGTATTTTTTTATTAATATCTATCGATTTTCTACGGTGGTTTAATGGCAATCTATAATGCATTTGGCGTCATATGATAATTTATGCAAAGATTCAATTTTAATTAATCTGTAATTGATATTTTCTGGATACGATCCTAACTTAGAATAGTGAAATTTTCAAATTTTTTTATAAATTACTCGTATACCCTATATATATATATATATATATATATATATATATATATATATATATATATATATATTTATATAGGTTCACTGTCTGAAGATTAAATTAATAGAATATTAAAATCGAAGAATGATCTGGAAATATTTTAGGTAACACCGAAAGAAATAAATATGAAGTATTATTTTTTTTAGTTTCTGCGACTTCTTCTTGTTTATTTCGAGTTAAATATCAATTAGGACATCAGTCAGAATGTAAAATTACTCTCTTCTAAATATTAAGAAATTTTAAACTGAATTATTTCATAAATAGTAAAGTCTACGTTTATTCACTTTAAATTTATTTAGGTTAACACAAACTTAATAGTACTTTCTACGTAATTATTCGGTCGTCTGAAAAACTTGGTTAATATTTTAGAACGCTTTTTCAGAGAGAAAACAATCTAGAAAATGTAACATACTTTGCGTCGAGGCATAACAAGTGTTCGTAGTTAAAGATGAAACTGCGAACATTTGCTAAGGACATAATCATGCCAAAACACTGAGAACGTGACGTAGACTATCACGTACACACTTTTATATAGTTTAGATTTAGTATTTTATTATAGTTTATGACGTTATGCTGATGTAATACTTTGAGATAATTGTATATAGTGAAAATAAACTTGTAACATTAGGCACATCTCGATAAAGGGTTTAAAATTGCAAGCGCATTTGGTACGGAGTTGTTAGTAAACAGTTTTGAGTAATAATATTCTGTATAATACTTATCAGAGTAATGTAGCACGGCATATATTAACATAAATGTACAATTTGATGACATTAACAATATTCAAAATTACACTGACTTTAAATTATATTAAGTTATAGAAGAGTGCAATAAGTACCATTCAATAAGGTTTATTTACCTAAGTAATAAACCAAACGTTTTGTATATTTTGCGTCAATTTAATGGAAACTTCATGTCATGTTTCCAATTGCAGGGTCTGAATTCAATGTGATGTCCTTTCAAGCTGGTAAGTTTTGTGTCATTAGAAGATGGTTAGACAGTTGAGATTAGAACTTTTATGTCAGAAGAACTATCTATGGCGAAACGTTTAATTGCTGATAAATAAAATTAGTTTTATTATTAACTGATTCTTAATTATAAAATCAATCGATAATAAATAATCAGATTTGGAAGATATGATTTTTAAGAATCACTTTTTAATGTAGATGTTAATGATGGTCCCTTTTTACATAAATACACACACACATATATGTATATAATGCATTTATATGTATGTGAACACACACATATATACATATATATATATATATATATATATATATATATATATATATATATACTGTGTGTGCGTGTGTGTGTTTGTGTGTAACCCTATCTAAATATAAACAAAATCCGATAATCTCTTGAAAAGGGGAAAGAAAATAGAATAAATAAAGGAAAGTAGGGTTTTTCACAAATTTTATTTCTTAACATCGCATTTTTTTAAATATTTTGAATTTTCCGAATTTATCTTTAACAAAATACAAGAAGTTGGCAAGTAACTGTGCAATCCCAATATTTGATGACGAAGGAACAAGCGCCAGTTGAAATGAAGAATTCAAATATTACTTCAATGCTTAACGTAATTCACTCTAGATGTACTTAAAGTTATAATATTATAATAAAACGTTTATTAGACAAACTTGAGAAACTGACTTTAAGTTAATTTCTCAAATATCTCTAAAACCCTAGCAATATTTAAATCCAATCAAAAAGTGAAAATAACTTAACTTTCACTTAGTAGGTATCTCAATTGGCTTGAAGCCAAATCAATTTTCTCTCCCTTATTTCTCGTAAAAATTGAGACACAATTCGAAAGTTCAATAAAGAAAAACAAAATACACCACCGGTTTCAACGTTTGTTTTCAGCTGCCACAACCAACACAAATAAGCCTAACTAATGTCGAGCAACATGGATTTCATTTGGGTGAAAACTAAGCTTACTTCAAATACGATTTCCTTTTATATACTTTTCCTTTTGATTTCTGGATCGCGCTGTTTACGAAATTTCTTTATTGTTTGTTTATAAAAAATTACCTTGATACCAGATTCAACTAGAGAAAAAATATTCGCCTCGCTTCTGTAGTGTCGATTAAATATCATACTTTACGAAAAACGGTATTTTTTGCTTTGTCGTTTGAGTAAGACTCACTTGTTGTCATGAGTTTTATATTATATTTTGAACAGAAAGCACTTTATTGCGGTCTACATAACACAAACATTATCTTTTTTATTACACAATTTTTCTCCTATATTTATCCTAAATGTCGTTAAAATTATATTAATTATGCAAAGCAGATCTAGCAAAGAAATAGATTTCATTTAGCCTACACCGATTCATATCAATACAAGGGTTATTATATTGTCAAATTTTACTGTTCGAACTGACTGAAGTTTTAAAAGCTTGAAACAGACCTTTAATATTCCGCGAATTTAATATAACGAGAGTGAATCTATAATAAGTTACAGATAACGATTTATAACTTTTCTTAAATTAGCCACTGAATGACAAATAAACTATCCCAGACTTGTTTAAATATCTAAAATTACAAGTCGAGCTAATTGCATAAATTAAAAATTTTAAAACGGATCTACATTTACTTAAAAGCGACTTACTTTAGGTATATAGTGAAATTTGACAATAAAAAAACATAGAAATCAGATGGAAAGTGAAAAATACTTTTAGCAGTTCGCCTTTTTATAATTGATATACAAGATAGAGTAGAGGACATATGACATAAATATTTCATTTTTATTTATATTATGCAAATGGTCAGATACATGGTTTGGTTGTTAATATTTTTTTTTTAGTTTAAATTTATTAATTGAAAAAAGTTTTGTATGATTTAATTGATTTGGATGTTTTGATTTCATATGTTTCATGGTCTTCTTATGCACCTACGGAATTTCCTCTATTTTCCTCATTCTCTATCTCTCTCTCTCCCTGTCTCCATCTTCCCGATAAAGAGGATGAAGGTTTCGTTCCCTCACTCTCCTCCTCTAGGTAATATCATAGACGTTAGTAACATGAAAAAACACATAAATGCTTTTCTCTTGCTTAGAAAATATCCAAGTGCACCGCCGACCACTGAGTCCAATCCGCCTGTGCTAAAAATTCAAGAACTTTAGCTTATATCATGAGACGTCTATGTAAAACCAAACGTAATTTACTTAATTTACATAGGGCTATATCATGTTGGCTTTTTTACAACCGCATGATATATTTAAATAAAATATTTTCTAAAGTGATTATATTACATAGCTTATTACGTCAAATATACAACAGTAGAATCTATGGTAGTAAATTTTACGTAGTTTCGTTAGTATCATATTTTCAAATCTCATAAAGTCAGTTTTTTGGCAGAAATAGGGTAAAAAGAAAAACTGTATTGAAAAAGCCAGCATTCTTTTAGTACATTATTAATTTATGTCTTTCATAGGCAACAAAATAAAATAATAATTATTTTGAATATAAGTAATATTAAAGGAAGCTCTGAAACTGAAACCGTATGCATCTGTTTTGGTTAGCTTGAGCTACATAGTATCTAAAAAATTAATAAGTGAAACTTTTTGATAGTACGTTTCAAATACAAATTAAATCAAGGGATATGCCACTTTGCGGAAGTTCTGAAGATAAAATTATCTGCCTACTAAATATACTCATAATTCGACCTTTTAATATCATCTTAATTGTATAAAAATATATAATAGCAAAATGTGTAATAAAAGAGGTAATATTTGCAACATTGATAGTAGTAAAATACTTCTTGATCAAAGTATATTTTTATATACTTGTAATCCCAAATAAGTTTTACTCAAAGGGCAAAGTATTAAATAGCTTTTTTCATAAAATAAGAATACTGATTGGTTAAATGAAACTGAAGAAGGAGGCGAATATTTATTTGACTAGCTTCACCTGGTATCATGGTAAGTATTTTCAAATAAATTACTTAGAGACTTATTAAAAACAGATAACGACAGCACGTCTGTGCGCTTAGCGCGATATAGACAGCGCGTCTACAACTCAAGAGGAAATTGTTTATGAACCAAGCTTAGTATCCACCAAATGTAATCTAGATTACTCGCCATTGGCAACGCTTTCTTTGTGTTAGTTGCCACGGCGGAAACACAGAATCACAAAATGTTGACAAAAATGGGATAATATTAATTTTGATTCAAAACTGTAATGTTTATTAAAACTAAAAGGCTTTCACTTGTTGTCTCTGGGTTTAATTATTTTAAAACGTTAAACAATTTAAATGACTCCAAGGTTTCTCAAATTTCTCTATAAAAATAACAACATCATATTATAATTACATTCATTAACGTACTGCGGTAAAGATATTATCTATACTGCAATACGTTGTACATTGGAATATTACTTAAATCCCGTTTTTAGTTGGCTCGTTATCATATTACTTCTTCATAAATTGCTTCTTCTTGCTTCTGCTAATTGCTTCTGCTAATTTCTCTCATTTTGTTAAAGGCAAATTTGAAAGAATCATAATATTTTAAAAATGTGATGTTAAGTGTATGTGTATATATATATATATATATATATATATATGTGTGTGTGTGTGTGTGTGTGTGTGTGTTTTTCTATATGTACATATTGGTGACCGGAAATTGGAAGTAATTATGTAATAATAAATATAAGCATTTTATCGAAAACTTTTGACAATCGACACATTGTATAACATCTTTAGGTACTCTCGTGACAAATTCGCAAATGTCATTACTCTAATTTTTGTGACGATTTCCTAGAGAACACTACTATCACACTAATGACCACCATATACACCAAAAATCTTAATAAAACCGGATTTGCTCAATTTTAAGCATTAAAAAATATTATTGTCCCAATTTTTCCCCAAATTATGAGAGGAAATTGTTTTCAGCTAAGTTGACACTTTATGTTGTAAAAGAAATGACAGTACAATGGCAACTAATGAATATTTCATATTGGTACTATTAATTTCAAGTCTTGTTAATAAATATATTTGTGTTTTTATTAAACAAGACCTAATTTCAAATGAACACCTTTACTCAATGTACATGGTATTTAGTGCCCCTAGACAAGATTCATGTTTCTCATTCCTATAGCTTAAGTTACATAGACATCAATGAATATGAGTGAGAGTGAGATAAACAACGACGCCATTTAATTTGAGGAAAAGGTTAACAGATAGTGACGTTACGAAGATTAAGAGTGGGAGAGATAGTGACACCATTCCACAATTATTGGCAGATGTAAGAAGTTTAAATGAAAATAATGATACATCGTAATAATTTTATTACCTACAATAATATAAATATCTTAATTGCTTGCATTACACGTGCATGCATGAACCGGCATTAATAAATACATGCGCCACCATTAACACATGTACGACATTGCCTTAAAAACGATCTCTTCATCAATCGTGCATGTCATAAATTGATTTATTCCACAGCTTCCGAGATCCTTCGTCGTAATTCGTTAATACTTGATGTGGGTTTGGAATAAACTATATAAACTGTATACAATATACCATCTGTGATTTGTAGTGAATACTGAAATATTAATGTGAATAAATAACTATCAATTATATATGTCATGCTGAACACGGCCTTGACGAATCAATTCATGTCGTCGCCGTGGTGTGTTGGGTTGATCACAAGTCTTTGACGGCGCGGCGCACCACGGGGACACGGGTTCGATTCCCGGCCGCTCGTCGAGCGGGGCTGGACTGGTGTTATGGTTGGCTTTACGAGATTGCTTTCGTAGCAGTAAGTCCGCCATATGTATCAATTAGATACATTAAAGTAGATAAATAAATATTCATTTTAACAAACATAGTCCTCCAGGATTGTAATTTTTTAAATTTAGCAATTTCTGACTCTAAATCTTCTACTAAATCTGATCTACTAAAATTGTAAAAACATTGAATCGATTACAATGGCACATAGCCGTTGCTATGCTTTGATGGAATAATTTAATTTTAAACATCTTTTTTATTATGTACACTAGGGTGGATCAAAAAAATTTTTTAGTAATCGAATTATAATACCGAAAATATATCAAAGTAAGGTACCGTTATCGACCCGCTAACACATTATTGAATTATTTTAAGTAGAATAGCCCCCGCAAAGCCGGTGAAGTGCGAATATATCTTGCATTTGCAAAAACAAATATCGAATAAAAATTCACTTTGCTGCAAGAACTCAGTTTTTTTCTCACTTTTCAACCTTTCAATGATTTAGTAATATTTTTGCATTTCAAATGATAGGCTTTCAGGAGTTGGGTGACCATTGTGTGCGAGACTACAGGAATTGAAATTTTTGCCGTACTTCTTCAACTTATTGGGTTACTATTTCTGTAATTTCGGAAAACGCGGGCTCTTTGTTACTGCCTTTTTAAAATTATCACTTATATTGTGTTCCACTCGTATCAATTCATGACATCCTGGTATGTTGGTAACACATTATCCTTCATATCTTGTATAGTTCCAAATATAGGACACTTGAACGACTGTCTATTATTCGACATGATGTTTA
Organism: Druceiella hillmani; assembly: GCA_039881145.1. Lineage (NCBI taxonomy): Eukaryota > Metazoa > Arthropoda > Insecta > Lepidoptera > Hepialidae > Druceiella > Druceiella hillmani. The sequence goes on along the minus strand of JAYKKI010000110.1, from coordinate 88,139 downwards.
AATTTAACTCCAATTTCTAAAATAAAAATGACGATTTAACGGAATTTCACAAGAATTTAGTAAAATTTTCACAAAAATTTTAAATTTTCACAAATATTTGTTTTTGCAAATGCAAGATATAAAGTCAGTGAAATTGTCCCAGAGAAGTCTAAGTTACTAAAGAAGAGCATGACTTTTTAATTGATCAAAGGAGTGAGAGAAAAATGAGAATCGATGGCATTGATCGCAATCTGACAAAAACTTTACAGAAAAAGTTAGCTCGAAAGCATGCTTCGACCAAAATCTATCAGAAGAGTAATAACGACCCATCCAAAATACCAGAGCAAGAATTAGTGTCTTAGTATTTCATCTTCGGAAGAGCTACACAATAATATAGAAAAAATCCTTTCCTTCTACCTCAAGAACTATGGAAAATAAGAAATACATCAAAAGTTTACCGATGTTGTCCCAAATATGTGATCGTTATGGAGTGTCCTACAGAGCTGGTGCTGTGATTGCTTCTGTAGTTTTACACGAAATTTCGTCGGATGTCGTAATTGATAAATCAAAACTTTGAAGGAAAACGCGTGACATTCTTATGCAAAATCAAACGCCTCTGAATTTGCGTGCTTTATATTTTAACGGGCGGAAAGATAAAACCCTGAAGATAGTCACGAAGGGAACCCAAATGTACAGGCAAGTAGTTATTGAAGAAAACGTATCTGTCATTAAAGAACCGGATTCAATTTATTTAGGGTATGTGACACAATCACAAGGAACAACTAAGACCATTGAGGTACCAATAAATGATCTTCTTCTTGCTAAAAATATTAGTACTGATGATCTCCGTGCTATTGGATGCGATGGAACAGTAACAAATACGGGTAAATTTAGTGGTGACATAAAACTATTCGAAAAAAGACCCTTGCATTGGATAATTTGCATCCTTAATTTAAATGAACTGCCTTTGAGACATTTGTTTGATTACATAGATGGTAAAACTTCTGATCAATCTTCATACAATGGTCCTATTTGTAAGTTGCTGTATAAGTGTAAAACGCAAGCTGTAATTAAATTTGAGCCAATACCATGTCAATTAGTAACGCTAAAACCTGATGATTTAAGCACAGACCAAAAATATTTGTGTGAAATTACCTCAGCAGCAATTACTGGAAGATGTTCTGATCATTTGGCAAATAAATCACCTGGTAAAATTCCACATGCCCGTTAGTTGACTAAGGCTAACAGAATTTTGCGTCTTTACATTTAAACACCAACACTATTAAGTAAGTATATGCCCCCATGTCGTTCTAAATAAAGAAACACCCATAATTCGAAAACGGATCACGGCATCTTTGGAAATTAATTGAAAGTTCGTGATACTTACCAAGTGCATTAAAAGCAGTCATAGATCCTGTTATTCAACGGAACTCATATTTTGTTCACACTAAAAATTTGCTATTGGCGATGTTAACAGATGAAGAAAAGCGTATAAGAAAACTCGCAGCCAGAAAAATTCTAAAGGCTCGTAGTTTACCTGTAACTGGAAAACTACCAAGTCATTTTGAAGTGCCTAAACTCAAACTTGATGCTAAATGTTACATTGATGTAATAAAATGGCAAAAAGTCAACTTTTATCCACCTATTCTAAGATATCACTTAAATGAAGACCTTATTCAGACAATCGAGAAAAAAGTTGACATAAGTTTGTTGTTTATTAGGCTGCCTTGCTATACTTAAGCGGTTAAACGATCTGTTAAAATAGTTACAGAAGCTGCGATATCGTGATGTAATAAAAAATCAAGGGACCGTATGATTCATGCAAAACTTGCTTCCAGAAAATTTATGCGGAAATTTGATAAAAAGAAATAATTGTTTTGATAACTCTTTTATGTTTATTTGCTTAAGTTTTTAACGTTAATGTGTGTCCTTAACTAAATATTTGTTTCATTATAATAGTATTTAAGGGATTTCCAACAAAGAATTATGACATTTATTAAGGAGTGTTTTTTTTTAAAACGTATAAGTTTGAAGCGTATGCGCGGACTGAAGATATATGTTCAGTTAATTTTTTTTTGTTATGACTATTTATTATGGTACACTTCAACATAATATTACTATTAGAATTTTATTTGTCAACTTTTAATTTTTTCATGCTAAAGTGACCCACCCTAATGTACACATATGTGTATATATATATATATATATATATATATATATATAGTTATATACATATATATATATATATATATATATATATATATATATATGATATATATGTGTGTGTGTGTACATTTGAACATGATTTTAATTTAAAATTTAAAAAAATTAAGGCAGAAACATTTTATTCTTTTTTTGTATTGGTTTAACAGGATGTGGACTGTTAATACATTTCAAGTCATTCTAGTACCTATTTATAGCTTCTATTAATATTTGGCTACAAGTATCAGTTTACCTTCATGTATTTAAATACATAAAGGTAAACTGATATTTGTAGCCAAATATTAAAAGAAGCTATAAATAGGTACTAGAATGACTTAAAATGTATTAACAGTCCACATCCTGTTAAACCAATACAAAAAAGAATAAAACCTTAAGGTTTTATTCATATTCTTATCGACAATAAAATTTAATGGTGTTGCTCTTGACATTGGCGCTTTCCAACAATGTCGTTGCGCATTCAGCATGCACTTTGTTCTCTAAATATTTCAAACATGAAATAACTTCTCTACGTTACTTGTATTTATTGCTAACCGAATCCAGTCACTTGCTTTCATAAGTTAGATATGGATAACGAACTTGCCAAAGTTTTTGATTTCAGATATTATCAATGCTGATTGAACGTTATTAAAATTTGTAACGTTTTTTCACGTCAGTGTTTTGGTTAGTATATATACTACACCCACATGATATTCCCAACCGGATAAAATATGTTTTGGACTCAGAAATAATAGGACGAAAAACTGTAATCTCTAATATTTTTGTGCAAATTATTGCAACGGAGATGTTTTTTTACCGCTTTTACCACATAAATTACATAATTATTCCGCGTTAAAAAACTTAGTTTAAAATAACTAACAGACATATTCACCACCTATTTTCTTAAAATCAAAACAATGAGTTATTAAAATTTTTATTGAAATTGAGTTTCTCTTAGAGTATTCTAACTTTTGACCTTACGGGTTATGAAACGATGAAGCCTTGCACGATATTTTTGTGCACAAACCCATCATATAACTTAAGTCTTCGGTTTTACGAGTCATATTTTAATTTCATGAATATGATCATTACGGTTGATTTATCGTTATTCTTTAAACGTATGAATAGAAAAACAGAACTTTATAGCATCATTTTGCTAGACCTTTGTAGACTTCTGTGTCAAGACACTTCTTCTTAGTATTGGCTTTAGCTATAAAGTTGAAGTTGTTAATAAAATTCGCCTAAAAATATATCCACGTAATTCTGTATGAAAATCAAAATTCTAGCTGAATACAAAAAAATGATTTAACCTTTTAAATATTACTGTAAAGACTCTAAGGGTTTGAGTTCATTAATAATCTATTTTTTTAAGACACTTCTTCGTATAGACGTGATGCAGTTTACAGAAATAATTTGTAATTGCGCCAACAGTAAATATATTGAATCACAACGAATTCACAAACTATAGTGGGCAAAGACCAAAGAACTACGGCAAAAATATGGCAAAGTTTCAAAATCCGTCTATGATACTTTGTTGTAAATGTCACCTATTAAATATACCTTGATAAAAATTGAAAATTTTCTACGAAAAATAGTTTTTTGCACACTTTTTTTTAAAAATAGGCATAAAAATTCGATGTTTTCCATAATCCTCTTTAATGTGATTATAATACATTATAAGAGTAATGTTTTATACTTTTAAATGTCTTATGTTAATTTGTATTACAAAATTGTATTACTTGTAAACAAACTTCAGTTTTTATACTAAATAATGCATAGAAAATAAATTCATTTTGATTTTTATTTAGTTTTTCAATTAGTAAAAACTATGCAAAACTAAATTTATTTGATAAATAAGAAAATATTTGTTGAAGAATTTATTTGCTTATTTTGTATTAAAACCATATATTACTTTCTGAACTGTGGACCAATACTGAAGAAGTATAATTGACACCAGATGTTTAGTGTACTGTAGAATTTTTGTCTACAATTCCTTCTAGATCTTTTCGATGTGTATCGGCTATCGATAACATAATTTAATTAATATGGGTAATATTCGATACGGTCTAGTCTAAATTTTCTAACTGTTGGTACTTCTGTAGCTTATATGGGAAACTTTTATAAGTATAAGCGATTCAGAATTCAATAATACTTATATTTCTTAACGTTTTGTAAAAGAAATTAAAGCATATAAATCATTAAAATTGATGAATTATTGGTGAGAATTTAAGGGATGTGTACAAACCTACATTATATTATATTACTATCTTTCCTTGCAATATCGACTTGTATGTAATATATTTGTTTTACCTCCATTCTTTACTGACAACAAAGTTCCGTTAAAATTCCAGTACAATTTATTCGAGCGGGGTGTTGCCGTCGTTCCATAAATTCAGTTGAAACGAGCGGCCATGTTGTTTTTCTTTTTTCAATGCAGCGCGGCCGGAAATTGAAATATCGCTTTACACATCGAACAACCGCGTGTGTTGGGCTAACAGAAAGTTATTAATTTATGTGTATTCAGGAGGGGATGGATTTTAGTGTTCGTATTTTAATCGAAAGGTAAATACTAAATGTAATATTACAAGTTTTATTTTCCAGGTGTGACTTACAGTGACTGCGGAAGTATCATGAATTTTACAAACCTATAACAGATGAACCATATTAAAATTTGATTTTGTACTATGATATCACAAATATTCCTGAAACACCTTTCGAAACGTGTCAACTTATACGTTGGCAATGTTTATCTTGATTTTGTATAACTCCTTCTATAAATCTATTTGAATTTTCAGTTTCATCACTTATGATACTCATCATCATAAATAGAGTCAAATGGGTTGTTATATTTTGTATAAATTTTAAATCTAATACATGGATAATATTTATTAAATTTAAAATGTAGCAAATAAGAGATTATAAAAAAAGAATTACAAAGAAAAATTTTAATTTTCAAATAAAATTATTTTATTTGAGCTGTATTAATAAATTAATGAACTAGATATTACGTTTTCGCTTAGTTGATCGTTGTTGGCCATACATTACTCTCAGAAACTCTGAAACGGCGCCTTTTATTCGAAATCTCTATAATAGGATATTTATCGACAACGTACTTTCTAGTTTTCTTTTTCTACGTCCTATTTCATTCTCATATATCAGTAAAAATTGTAATTGATGATTATTGAATCAAATCGAAATGAGTAAGTAATAAATGAATAGAACATTTAAAGAAACCATTTCGTGAAACTAATTTTTTTATGATTAGCGCATAGCCAGCAGCGTTTTTGTAGATTTTTTGATAATAATAATTTATTTGTGTATAGAAAATAAAAAAAAATAATGTTGTTAAGTCCTGAAAACATCATAAAATATAAATTGATAAAAAATTCTCCATCGTGTGATTGTCATTCTGTACAAGATTGTATGCAATAATGTCAAACTCTATTATGTTATGATTTTCTGCTTCACGTATTATCACTGAAGCAGAAAACCACAAGTAGCCAGTAAAGTAAAAGTAAAACCTTGAATTAAATACAATAAAATCACATTTCACACTTAAATCACATGAATATGACACGTATTCTCCTATACGGTATAAAGCCGCAACACGACCGCCGCAAAAAGCAATAAATCATATAGTGTGTGGCGCTGACGCCCTCCCCTCTGCATATCTATTGGGAATATACTTATTTGTGTGTTTAAGAAAATTGTGACGTCACATTAAGCGTAACAACAAATATGTAATTTTTATAAACATTACTTTTCTTCTTTAGAAATTGTGTCTATTGAAGTTTTATTCATTTATACATTGTTTGCTTCGTTTCAAATTAAAACTTACATATACCATGAGAGACTCTATTTGAAAGATGAATGAATTGGAAAAAAACCGCGTCAAGTATTTTCAGCACAGAACCATAGACAATAGATAATTTAAGGCGAAGACTCATCACACCTCTGCTACCAATATCTTTATATCCTTTAAATGTGTCTTCTTATGATGATTTTGAATGCGATTGTAATAAAGAGTGGGCGGTTTTAAAATTATATTATATATCTTATTATTCTGTTTGTTTTTTAAATATTTTATTTAAGTGTTTTTATTGTTTGTCGTCTGCATGGATTTTGCAACAGTTTAACTCTCATATCGATAGGCTAGATACTTGAAACATTACATATATTCTTATTCGTGGTGAGAACAAATAATGTTAGTGGAATAAGGATCCGATTGTGGAAATGACAGACAGACCAAGAAACTTCTTAAATTGAAACATGAAACAGTTCAGTTTTGGGTCCATTCTCTTATCTTAATTAGTTCTTTTTATTTTTTTATTATTTAGGGTACTCAAAATACAAACCATCTTATGAAAGGAATTATTACGTATTTATTTTGTTATTATCATACCTTTACGAACTGCTTCGAAAAAAATTATTGGATTTGTAAGACTGAAAAATAACGTGCTAAATCCATTATCCCAATTTATCAAATAAAAGTTGAGAGAAACGATCCGTGTTTTGTCGTCATGTTTATACTTAATTAGGTTGGTCTTTAAACCAATTTACTGTGAACACATATGTTGTTATCCATAACCGAAAAATCTCATTTTTACACAGATCCACTTAAAAATATAAATTTCCTCAAACAATATTGATGGGCACATACAATTATGTGTTAGTTTCACTTTTTTGCTAATTCAAATTCTTCTATGTATAGAGAATGTTTATAATTTTATTTACTTCCAAAATTTTTTTTATTAAATATCCAATATGGACAAAGCTATAGCTACTTGTTTTAATAATTAAAATTTCTATTAAGTCCACCATAAAAATATTATTCGGGAACAAATTCCTACGCATTTTAAATTAGTATAATGCAGCTACATTGATAATTTTGATATCGTTTACTTTGCATGTGACCCCTTTTCAATAATGTTTAATTTTAGTACAAGTACTTAAAAGCAGTTATATAAGATGACACTTTTGACCTTCATAAATACTAGTCGACGCAAAAAGTGGCTCGTTATGGGTACGCCGAACATGACATGGCTCAAAAGATGTTATTACTGATTTCAAACGCATACCACTTTAAAATATATATCATTTTTAAATGGGATTGAATGATTAAAAAAAATAATCACGTATTCTAGCTTACAACATGAATCAATTTCCAGGAGATTCATAAAAAGTCCTAATGACCGTATTATATTTTTCAATTTCCCTAAATATACTGGGAGATACAGTGACTAAATTCAAACGCGCTGACCAATTTTGATATTTTATCATCGATTTTTTTACTCTCATCGTCTCACAGTGACGAAGGAAAATAATTAATACTACCTGCGCTCTGGATTTTGTTCGAACTTTTGGATTTGTAAGTTTAAATAAAAATTTAAATAAAAATTGAAATAAAGTATGAATATTTAAAATTAATAAAGAATTTCATCACAGCATCCCATATATTACTTGTATAAGAGATTTCATCAGGTATTACTTCTAAAAGACATTTCTTCTGAAATAGGTATTTCTTCCAAACAGGCATTTCTCCTAAAGATCCATTTCTTCCAAACAGGCATTTCTCCTAAAGATCCATTTCTTCTACACAGGCATCACTTCTGAAAATGCATTTCTTCTAACACATTTCTTCTAAAGACATTTTTACTAAACAGGCATCACTTCTCTAGGGCCTTTATTAAAGGCATTTCGTCGAAAATGCTTTAGCTCATCCAGGGTCCTACTGTTTCACCATAGATGGCATGAAATATACCCTATGAAATATAATTTAAGATATGTGTTCTTATATCCAACTATATTTACATTAAAATTTAAACTACTTTATTTGTATAATATGGTCGAGGCAACGCGTAAGCGTAGGTACAATAGTTTAAATAAATAAGATTGCGTAGATAAGTTTCATACCATTCGATAACAATACCATCGTAATTTTGAAACCGTTTTGAAATATAACAATAAATCACTTTGAAGCCTAGGCTACTCTCTATAACTCGTTTGTAAAATAGATAAATCGTTTTGTAGTTATATTACTTAATAAGACTTAAAGAGAGATACATTTTTTTTAATTTAAAATGCATTTATGTATTTAATTACTAAAACTGTATATATAAATTTTAAAAAATTTTCAAAAGCTGAAATTTCGATAATCACATACAATTTAAATTTCGTTCATCTGTTTGATATGGTGTCGTTTTTATTTTGGTAGAATATTTTATTTGTAATATACAGAATATATATATATATATATATATATATATATATATATATATAAATATATATATATATATATATATATATATATATATATATATATATGTATATATATATATATATATATATATATATATTTATATGTATGTAACATGTTGAACAGGTGTCGAGGAAATACCGAGTACATCGGGTATTAACCCGTAACTCTCCATGAGACAAGTATTTAAGAGTGAGAATAAAATATTCTTATAAAACAATATTTAATCACATTCTCGTCGAGAAACACAATAGCGTACGGACAAAATTATTTTTTATTCTTTGTAACTCTGCTGCTTAAACAGTTATTATGCTGAAATACTTTATAAAATCAATTGATATGACTTTAAGTCAATACGTCTAGATTATTTCACGTTTATGGCATTGATGCTGCTTTGTTAAAATTGCTTTAGTATATTTCTGGATATTTCGAATATTTGTAAATGTTTCACCATTTTATTGACATTTCTGGTTTTGTTGATTGGGTTTATTACAGTGGGAGCATACAACTGACTTACCATTAGTAGCACAAGAGTGCCTCAAAGTTTTTTTTTCGGGTAAACCCATTATTTTTAGAACCTGCAAAAAATAATATATCTATTTATGATGTGTGTCTAAGCGTATAATCATTTGAATGAAACACATTTAAACTGATATAGGGTTTCATTTCCTGCTATTAAAAAAATAAAACCAAAATAAATGTTATTTTTTATGCTCCTGAGTTTATATCTTTGCTTATTTGAAATTAATTATTATTTTTTAGTATGGTGGAGAACCATTAAAAAAATTACTATTTATAATATCATAACTATCAATAAACCAATATTATACAGGATTGAATGTGTCGTGTGTAATATAAAATACAAAGATATATACAAATAACATCTAGACTCATAAAATTTGATATTCAGTAGAATACAAAGAAATTACTGGATATTCGAAAACTAAAGAAAATACTAAGATATAATTTGAAGCGCATAACACTTTAAAAATTTGTAGAGGAGATTGACATTTAACTAAATAATCTAACTTTCTACGGATTAATATCAAATATTTTAGAATATCAATTATAATACCGGACAATTTCCACTTTTTATACATATGCACGATTTCCATATATGTGTCGAAAGTAGGTAAATAAAAATTAAATTAAATACTTGACTTAACTTCGTTAACTTTAGTTATACTTGTATTGCTAGCAGTATAAGTAAAACTTATTTTTTGTCAAAATTCTTTGTGCTAACTTGACAAATTCATAAACTGAGGAACATTGAAAACGTAACGTACGTAACTGATGTTCACTTCCAAATCAAAATTAAAATTTTCTTATGATTCATACCGACTGAACTACTGCGAAATCTGTGCAAGTCTTAAGTAGATTTCTTTCCATCTCACAAAATTGTTCACTAAGATAATCCCATTTCTTACAGTACCAGTCTTCGCATATCATTTAACTATTCTTTTTCTTTCCACTCACAAATGCCCAAGAGTCTCTTATGTAAAATATAATGTCTATAAAATATAATGAGAAACTTAGGGCAACTGTGGACGCGCAAAAGAGACAAACGATATTATACAAGTTAAAGTAAAGAGCCCTTACGATACAAAGGATCTTCATCGTAAATAGCATAGCTCGAAGGAGTTGGTAATGTTTTAAATATGTTTTTGGCACGTCTCAAATCTACAGACATGCAAACGAAAATGCCTATGTTTGTTGTAAGGCATTTTAAATTTTATTATCAAATGACTTAAAAATGGAAAAAACAAATATACTTGGTAAATAGCTATTAACATACTTAATATTTAAACCCAACAATAGTAAGTTGTGTTTATATTTTTCCAGAAAAAATGTTGTAATTAAATGGCAAAAAACAAAAATTTTAGTATTTCCTTTAATTTGTTTTCGACGTTGAAAAGGGAGCAAATTGTTAATACCCAATTTGTTGGGTAAGGAAAAGTATTTACGCAGTACATATAAGCTATTTATTAAATACTGGGTTAATATTTAGGTACGTACTCATCTATAGTAAACTGTGTATATCAATACCAAAGTGGTTATAACTTATCAGCTCTAACTTTTTTAGAATATTGGTTTGAACTTGTAACTTGTGGACAGTAGGATTTTCCGAAATATCGTTTCGTAAAATGCAGGGTTTTCTGAATTATCATGTTGTCAAATATAGGATTTTTTAAATTAATAATTCGTAAAATGTATAGTTTTCCAAATTATGATTTCGTAAAAATTAGGTAAAATCTAATCTCGTAAAGGAATCATAATTTCGTAAAAAATAGAATTTTCGGAAATCTCTATAAAAATGCTGCCAAGCACTGTGAAAAAAACGTGCCCAAATGCGCACGAGGAGTTCACATACATTTAAGTATAACAACAATTCTTACTCACCGAAGTTTGACATACGAGACATACGTTTTACCTACCGTTCAACTTTACGGTCTTTAGATTCGTTCTCATTCACCATTTTGCCCTAAAATTTCTGCTCTTGGGGGAATTTCCTAATATGTTTATTTAATTTATTCTACATATTTTTCTATATACGCTTAAATAATTATAATATTTCTAAGAATATTTATTGCTAATAGCCCACCTGAAGATGTTGTAATACCTCGAAACTTAGGTCGTGGCAAAGAACTTAAAGAAAGTAGAAATAAAACTACATCACATAGTTTCATTTAATTTTGAATAATTAATTTTTACAAATTTAACGCCAAATATATTCAATATAAAATAAAAACATTTAAGCTATAGTCTTGTAAGTGGGAACAGATAGTGTTGACCATACTGTCTCCGTACAGGGTTTTGTTAAATATTCTACATATTGATGTATAATATAACATAAACCTTGGAAAAATCATCACCGACGGCTTCGGTAATAATAATTATCATAATCATATCATAGTCAATTCTGGATCTAGAAGTTGTTTTAACCCAGCTGAATTATTTCTCTCAAGTAGTTATAGTCTTGAACAGCTTCAATGCTAACATTATCGACGTTCAATCAAAATGGCGGAAACAGTTAGTTAAATAAAAATTAAAAATGCAGGAAAAAAACTACGAAGGGGATATCATGAAATTTTATAAACGAAAAGTTTGATTTTTGAAAGTAATTAACAGGGTTATTTAAAAATAATTACGATCAATGGAAATTATTCTTATGTAGAAACACAATTTTTAACTTTCCAAATCAGCCATATCATAAATATCTATTATATATATATATATATATATATATATGTGTGTGTGTGTGTGTGTGCGTGTGCGTGTGTGTGTGTGTGTGTGTGTGCATGTATAATATTTTAATAATAGAAATCATACTTCGATCCAATCCACTATTTTTACGAGCATAATTACCGTAATGAGTGAACTGCGATCACACCTAAACATAACATATTAGGAAGTTACTTTAAATTTTCTTCTCATAAATTAAAAATATGCTGTAAGCAGATGTGATAAATTATCTGGGTGCACTAACAATTCCACTGTCGAACACTTGTACCATTTACCCTATGCGTTTCCCAGCTACTTTGACAACCTGATAATTTAGCTACAATAAATACTGGAAATGTATCTAATTACAGGGAATCCTGGTTTTAAAGTTTGTAATCATAGTTATTCCCTTTTATAAAATTCAAAAATTCAGTTTTGTAGCTCTCACTTATTGACAGATTATCAAAACTTTTATTTACTACACCAATAAAGGAAAAAACTGTTGTTGACTAGAAAAAACGACAAAGTTTATTTCCGTGTACTTATTAAGTTTAATACATAACTAATAGTTTTCTGCGGTGTTATAAATATCGTTTAACAATAAGTTTAATTTAAAAAACGTATGAGTTAATAAATAATATTCTGGATAATATTATTCCACGCAGGCGATTTATTTATATGCATTAATCTTGCTATTGCGTACCATTTCTATTAAAAATATTTTTTTTTAATTTTGAAAATTGATTTCAAGTGACTTACAGCTTTGAAACTAATTTTTTTAAATATTTAATTTATAGCAAATTTGAACATGGCAGCGGTGGATAATTTTCATATATTCATCGCTTACAAAACCAAAGTTACACAAAGTGAACAATTTTGAAGGATTTGTATATCTTATTTTATTGCCAATAGATAGAAAGAGAGAGACATAAATATGTCACTGTCGGGTTTTATATCGTGATGAATATAGAATTTGATAAATCTTCATGCATAATTCTAACTTCTTCAACCATATATTTCTAAAAATCTCTATAAGAACTTCGATGCTTTAATCCCATTTGGGTGTTTATAAATAACACTTTTTATTTGAAAGGGGCAAAATAACTGCTATTTTTGACACGAGAGATCACTTACTCATGTAGAATTGTTTATTTTGTTTTTATTAAGAAAACATTTTTTTTTATAATTTATAGAAGGAACGTTTTATCGACAGTTCATCTAACAAAAATCAAATATTTCTGCTGTTTTTATGAAAAGTATCATATAAAAATTTATAGTTTATTTACAAAGTTATATAAGCAGTGAGGTTTTACGACGTATGACTAGTATTATAATTGTATTATTAAAGTTTTTTATTTATTCTCTTAGCGATAAGTACAAAAAACAAAAATTATAATATTCTTAAATTTATCGTATATCTTAATATTTTTGCAGTCGATTTTATTTGTTACAATATATATGCACAAATATTAAATGTACAAACCTATACTATGGTTAAATTAAAATTCAATGATTCTTAGTTTCAAATTTCAAAGAAATTAAATTATAATACCATATATTACCGATATCAAGACTTGTTTTGCCTAGGAAAAAGAACGTCTAATATCGGATCGTAAATTGATTATCGCATATTGAATATATTTGGCGTTAAGTTTGTAGAAATTCATTATTCACAAATAAAAGAAACTACGTGATCTAGTATTATTTCTGCTTTATTTAAAATTGTTTACCACAACCTAGGTTTCATTGTATAACATCTTCAGGTGCGCATTGAGCAATGATTTGTTTTCGTTTCATGTAAAACAGAAAATATTTTATAAAGTTTAAATTGTAACAATTCCATAGGCAAGCAAAAGACTCTAAGCATTAAAATACTCATGTACATGAAGAAACGATATGACCATGAGAAAAGTCATTCCATTTAGCCAAATCATTGTCATTCAAATAAATGTGAAACCTAATGTTTTGGTGAGATTTGTGAATATCTACATTGATAACACACGGGTATAACAAAAAATACTTATAATAATTTCTCTCTCTGTAAGGTGGCACAATTTGTTTGTATATCAACGGATAAGTCGTAAAAATGTTTCCTCTTTTATTTTCTACTTCTTAGGCGTAACGCCACATTATCAGATATATTTTCAAAGTTCACAAAATATCCTATTATCGATAGTCGTTCGTTTCTTTTTTTTATTTATTCTACTATGATGCACTTAAGTTATTAGTATTTCTCGCTCGTCATAGAATAATATTTTAAAATCCTAGTTCTTAATTCGATGATGTTTGTTTATTTGTGAAAGAATAATTTATAATCTTTTAAAAATACCCACTTCACAAAATGCAAGAAGTATATTCGATATTAAAATGGTGAAATAAAATAAAAGTGTGTTTTAAAAAAAAATCGCGGATATATCACACTCTATGCATACATTTTGTTAATTCGAGGATTTTTTTTAATCCTTGAGATTTCCTTAAGAAAACTTAAAAGTGGTAAATTCCTTTATTACTCTTATGGTTTCAAAAATCTTTCAAATTTATATGTCGATGTTTATGAAATACGTTGATATATTTATATCTAACCAAGTTTAACGGTAATAGTCAAATATATAGTCCAATAAATTTACATATAATAGATAATATTATCTTAAAAGGCTTTTAGCTTCCTTTATTCTTGAAACCTTAACGAAAATTTCTGTCACTTGACAATATTTATGTTCTTTATTAAACAAAGCACCAGTAGATGTGTCCGGTTGGATTTATTCGTGAAAACTGTTGCAGACGATAAATCTGCTTTATACCGTCGAGTTGGTCGGGTTCGTTGTCTTATGGTGCTTTTTGTGAAGATGTTCCTGGAAGTTGAAAAATCACATTTAAGATTTAGCCTTTGTTAAATGGGAATAAATTTTGTGTGTCCGGTGAAAGGCTGTGTGTTGTACGATTTCTCGTAAAATGCTAGTACCTCAAATCTTCCACATTTATTGTGATAAATTGCAAGTTTTCTTTGATTCCTTCAAAGTTTTCTGCGTGTTATATTTCTATGTTAAGTTAACAGTCAATATGCTTGCGTAAATATATTTTTATATCCTATCATGTTAGATTTCTTTACAAAAAATTTTAAGTTTTTGGTTCAGAAAAAAAATTATGACTTTTCATGTATTTATATGTTTATCACGCGCTACTAAAACTTAAATATACTGAACATAAATGTTAAGTTATCTAGAAACTAATTATGTCGATATTAAGTAGATTCTATTTTCCTGCTTTACATTTATTTGATAGTAATAATTTTGGGTTCCGTACTCCAAAAAGAAAAACCAAAATTTTATTGTCAAGTCGGCTAGCAAGCTTTATAGACTTCGAAAAATAGGCTTGAATGTGTTCCGAAAGTGCAACAACTATATCACTATTTAATTTGATTTTACATCTTGCAGTATTAATTAGGTAAAGAGAAGTATTTATAGAGGGTTAAAAATTATTTTTGAACCGTGGAAATAGAATTGTGGAAAATTGCCCATACTAGAAACATCATCTCTTTTATAACTAGCTCCAACCCCGTTAAAAACTAAACGATGATAGTTATTAATAGTCACGCTGAAGCGGTATGGTTGCCTGTATATAATATATCGCATGTGTGTGTGCGTGCATGTCTGCGTACGTGCGTATTTGACTGTAATTAAAAATTAAATTTTACATAATGCAACTCCAAACAAATAAAGAGGGTAATGTTCGATCTAACGTAAAAAAATATTATTTCATATTTTACGTGATAATATAAAATTACTGTTAAAATGCTTATGATTTCTATTAATATATAATTTACCTAATGTGTTTTAATATTATACACACGGGATATATAAGTTTAGGCAAAATCCTTCGGATCTCGAAATTTTAAAATATTTCAGACTACGAGTTTCCTTACCATGTCAACTACGAATGTTCCTAATAGGATTTAGCTGGGTTCAATGAAAATACTAACTGTTCAACGAGAAAGTGAACGGGACCTCCGTTCACTCCCCCGTTCACACAGTTAGTATCTTCGGGGAATGTAATTAAACTTCTTAACGTATTTATGGGTACTACTTGATAGTCAATATCACATATATACTGTCGACTTCGTTAGTTATGAAACAAAATTCCAGGTTAGAAAGAAGGAGGAGCGGACGTTTGAAAAATAGTATCTTAATTGAATTTTCTTACGTTGTCAATTAATTTTAAAATATTATTCAGGATTTCTAAGATAATTCAAAAATATTCAACCGACGAATTTGAATAAAGTGCACGTCGTGTTCTTCAACGTACTTTATAGCTTGAGTAAACATTTACGGTCTTATTTATGAAAATATTGCATACCTTAAAACAGGCTTAAAGCAAGCTTAAATGACGATTGTTAAAAATCATTTTTCGTAAACGTCCAATCAGTTAAATCTGTGTTATCCGTGTTTTAATGAAAGCTCCCGCCTTCTTTAAAGCCTTATTATACAAATTTGAACCTAACTTGGATTGATAAATATATCATATCTGACATTTGGTCTATTAAGTTGTAATTCATCAGCGAGATTATTTTTTCAAATATAAAATGTAAAGGAAAAACGTTTTTAAAAATGAACGCTTTTATATCCATAAATACTGTTGTGCAAATTGTTGAAAACAGGGCGCTACTGAGCAAGAACTGCGAACAAACGTTTACCGCCAACGTACAAACCCTTTCAACCTTCACAATTTAAACTTTAAACTGAAATATAGATTATCTGAAATATAGAAATATGGAAAAGAAACTATTCGGGAAATCATAAATTTAATCGAAACCGATATTGTGAAAGATAGAAGAGGCGCTGGAACATCCCCCAAACTACAAGTATTGCTTGCCGTAAGATGTTGGGGACGCCGTGAAGTAAACTTATTACATTATCATATAATATTTTTAAACAATTACCTATCTAATTTACTTAAATAATAATACATCGTTTTTCAAGTTCAAGATGATGCTGGTGACTTTCATGGTCTAAGTTAGCCAACAGCAAGCCAAATATGCGCCCGAGTTGTTTGTACTATAACCAATAAGGTTCACTTATTTATTAAAATACTCGCTTCTGTAGAAGAGCAAGAAACAACTATAAATAAATGTAGCGGTTAAGAATTTTCCAAGGGTAATAGGAGTCATTGATCGCAATCGTTTAAAAATTAAAAAGGCAGGAACCGATCAGGCACAATATTATTATAATAGAAAAGGTTTATTATTCATTAAACATCCAGGTGAAATTAATTCATATTATGTGTCTGCTTTTATTTTGGACTACTTAAAGATGATTACGAGCTGCATATCAATGAAAAAAGAGTGACTATTTCCATACAAAAGTTTTTCACTTTTTATCCTTAAATAATTTTTCCAATATCCCAGCATATTACTCTATATTCAGCAGTTGTTGATGAAGTAGTCAATCAGGACTCTTGATTTATACTGTTAGTTAAAATTATTTCTTTTTTTATTCCAGGTTTTCTGTGATACACTGCGATAGTTTACTGTGATAGTTTACTGATCTAAAAATCAGGGATATAGCAGCAAGATGAAGAGGAATACTTATGATAGTCGAATCTATAGTGAAATCCATTTTAAACAACGTTTTGAGGATGGACATTTTAAGGGACGGTTGATTGGTGATTCTGAATACCCTTTTCTGCCATTTTTATTGACACTAATACTCAGGCCAAGCAATCCTGCTAAATGCATGCAATGAAGCATACATCGGTACCAGGAACCAGGAATGTTATAGAAAGGCGTTGCGGTGTGTGGAAGAAACCATTCCAATGTCTTTTACATGGTTTACCAGTAAACTTTCAAAATGGAAAAGTAGCGACCATTGGACGATTTGCATAATATTTCCATTGAAATGAATAATGCATTATTTGATTAGCATATCATGTTTAATTTTGTTGCAACGTATGATTTTAAGTTTCAGTCAAGAGAAAAGAACTTTTCAGTCAAGAGATAGAAAAAGTCAAGAGAGAAGAACTACTGCAACAACAGTTACTTCTGCAAAATTTTATAAATCTACATTTTTTAAAGTTATATTTATTCCACTTTCCCACAATCTATTACAATCTATTATTTTATAAGTTACAGTGAACTGGTGTAAAATTATTTTTTTTATTTTCTTCCCAAATACTTATTATTTATTCAATTTAATGGATATGTATGACTAAATTAGACGAAATTTGTAACGGACTTTTTTATTACATATTGCGGAAATTATTACATCTCTTGTAAGGTTGGTTACAAGATATATATATATATATATATATATATATATATATATATATATATATATATATATATATATATGTATGTATTTTTTTTAGAGCAATTCATAAATCGTATTGATAACGATTTAATAATTTATATATTCAAACATTGGAGAATAAATTATCTACTTGAAAATTTAGACTAATATGAAATAACTTTTGTTGAAACATATAGAGAGAAAGACAAATATACATTGTATTTAATAATTTTAGATTATAGATTTCAGTAAAAAAAAAATTCAAAATATTCTGTCAACTTATAATTTTTTCGACAGAAAATTTATTCCATAATTTTTGCAAATGCCAAATCAATATTTTAAAAGACCCGTAATAAATATTGAATTCAATACTTAAAATAAATTGGTATATGTGCAATTGTTTTAAAAATTCTCCAGCCAAAAAGGGAAAGCACTGATAAGTACAAAACGTCAAAACAATGGTAATAAAATACAAGAGCCGATAAAACGAAGTGATAAATTGACAGAGCATTCAATCTAAATGTTTGCTCTTATCTACAGCTTCTTATAAAAAATTGACTATTAAACAAAGTCTGAAAATAACTTAGATATATCGCACGACAAATCCCAGGATTGTAAAGATTTAGAAGCATCGCATATAAAATCACACACAAAATAATACGAGTTAGTTGAAAGTCGGAGATAATAATTAATATGGCAAAGGTAGATGAAATAAAAATAAAAGTTATACAAAGATTTAACAGCAAATTTAGGTTAAGAACTGTTTGTATTGTTTCAAGAAACTTAACCTACCACTTTATAAACGTTGAAATCTGAGCAATGGGGCTCGGGTATATATATCGGGTATGTGTATGTATAAGTAAAAACAAGAAGTAGAAGGATGAAAGGACGATTGAAACTTGGTACAGAATTAGAAAACTATCGGACGATGCATTGAAGATGAGACGTGATTCCTGAGATGAAGACAGAAAAAATTATTTAGAGGCGGAATAATTGAAAACCTTGATTAGTTACTCTGTATTAATTACAGCGACATTTTTATCTCTGATAAATAACAAGCCGCTATAAAAAGTGCGCTATTCTTTATTTTTCTTTTATTAAATATGAATATAACAAGAGTTTTAAAAGAAGGCATTATAAAGTTTAAAATTAAAAGTATTAGAGTAACTTATAGTACAAAGTAAATTCCGACAATAAGATGATGACTTGCTATAAGCTGCTTTTTCACTTGACTTTTAATCAGAGACATATTATATATATATATATATATATATATATATATATATATGTATATGTGTGTGTGACCACTTAAAATATTTGAAAAAAAATGCTTTAGACGCGGGTATCGCGTTCCCATCCATTGAAGAGTTACATTATTATAAAGTCATACACCATCATCAGAACGCATACATCATCGGTTGGCGTTGTAACTCTTTTGCTAAAAACATGCACAACGAAACAATTATTTTCAATTGCAGGTAATGCACTGTCATATGTTGAGCAGTTGCATTGCCTCTCTCTGAGTTTACATTTAATTGATAAATACATAAAATATATAAAAAATATAATCTTATTTGAAAAACATAGATTTATCATTTGACGTAATTAATTTTAACCCTTTTGTTAAATATTAAACTTCATATTTACGTTCAATATGTACGTCTACACACTCATCTCATTCTTTAATGGTGAGTTTAAAAAATACGAAAAATTATAGACGAATCATAATTGCATTTAATTAGAAATCTCATTTAAAATTTTATCAATGTATCGAAAATTCTTATATGCATAGAAACTCTAGAATCCTACCTTATACGTAGTGGTTACATTAGATATATTTAAATGAAATAAATTAAAATTTAAAAAATTGTGTTTTTTCAACAATGAAAAGAATTAAAAATTTCATCTTTAACAATTTACAGGTACATTTGTATTTAATGAGAGTTATGTGTTTAATGAAGTGAAAAGAATGAAAACTCATCATTCCCAGATAGACATGGTTAAGAAATCGAAATGGGAAGATATCCTAATATGTCATGGAGATACATAAATTGGATGAATAGTTGGTCCAGGCTGTCAACAGTATAATATACTCAATATTTCGTAAATTTCAGATGATAGAACAATATTTTTATTAATATTGTACAAGTGTACCTTCATTACAGATTTCAAAGTTTCCATACAGCACATAATATGAAACAAATTCTAAATAATTTTTTAAATAATTTTTTACTATAACCTTCAAATAATTACGAAAAATCAGCGCCAAATATATGTATTTCTGAATTCCATAGCAACATATGCGTGGCTTGAATTCATAATTAAACATTTATCTGTAATAAACCGCAAAGATAATATGACCTTGGACTCATACGCCAATAAGTATTTTCATAATTTAATTTATGAAGACGTTAGCTGTTACCGGCAGTTTTAGTTGCACGGTCAATATGAACGTCAAATGTTTTATCATGTATAAACAAAAATTATTGATTCTATATAGTTTTTCAGATATGATACATAAATACCTGATTATAAAAGAGATTAAGTATAATTTCCTTACGAAGGCAATAATAAGCATATATTTTTCTTGGTAACTAATCATCAACAGTTGATTATTAGCTAAAACAAGAGTGCCTGAAAAAGAAGTTATCAGAAAACCAACAATTTTAGCACTAATTAAGAACAGAAATACAAAGAACATA
>JAYKKI010000110.1:0-62500 GCA_039881145.1 Druceiella hillmani | reverse complement strand
TATAATTCGACGGTAATTTTTTTACAAAATTGTGGTAAAATTAAAAACAAAAAGAAAATTTCGCTAAAATTGTAATGGAATTTTTGTAGATAGAATGAGTTTACTTTGTCTGAGAAAATATTTGCGTTGCCTTTACTTTTATTATCTTCTATTTACGAAACTCCTATATTGTGCTACAATGAATGATGCATATTCTTCTGCTATATATTCTTGAATATTGTGAGAAAAATACCCATATAAAGAGACATCTTTGCGGAAAGTCTACTTTCTTCAAAATAAATTTATTTCATTAACTTTATTCCTCCAATTAATGATATGAAACACATATGACGGATAAAAACTTTCATTAGTTAATATTATTGAGACTACCAGATTTCTTATGATAATAACTCAATTGATAAACGTTGAAGAAGTTATGGATTTTGTCACAACGGATTTTACAAAATTATACATTTGAGAGGTTTACTATCTCTATACAAAATATTAACGGAATATTCAAGTAATATTGATATTCGTTATCGCGAAACAATGCTATGGCGAATTACGAAAAAGAAAATTAATTGAAAAAACGGCTATGTTTTTCTTAAACTATCCTTATGCACATTAGTTTCCTTCATAAAATATGTGTTTTAATTCTTCTGTTTCTTTTTTAATATTTATATTTAAGTGGTATACTTACTTCTGAGAAAATTTTCATAAAATTATGCATGAATAATTTGGTAATTTAAATTTCACCAAATTATGGTTCAATCAATTTGTTTGCTATGCTAGATTTAACATCAATGGTAAGTCAAATCAAACGGCCACATTCAGGAGAATAATTTATTTAATCACAGCACATGCGCCCAATCAGTGAATTTTGGTTACAATTGAAAATAAAATATTCTGTCTAACGTTTCCTTCTATTTTCACATCGCAAATTGAAAAGCTTCTGTAAGCGGATCTTGTAAATTATATGTTTCCTACGAATACAATGTAAAGATGGTAAATAAATTATTTGGGTATTTATTAGCATATACAATTTAAAACGTTCGGAATAATCCTTTTGTTTCGACCGTAGAAGTGTATCACTGGTGGTTTTCATCCCTTATATTTGTAACTTTAACGATCTCTTTTGGTTATTTTAAGAAAAGGAGATGAATTTTAAATTTCCATACAGGGAAAACTTGTTGTAACTAATGGATGAGTTTATTACTTACTTAAAGTACTATATACTTACTTTTGAAGATGTAACTTTTCTCTCAAGTTGTATCATAGTCCATTCATATCTGTACAAAACATTGCAAATTATATAAGACAAAATCTACTGTGTATCAAAATTTTTATCATTAATTTGTTATGTTTCGTTTCTAAATCTTTCTTTATTGGTTTAAAATTAAATATTTTGCTGTTTCATCATATTTTGATTGTATAACTTACGAACAAATATAATATACTATTTTACAGCAATCATATTATATTTAGCTTCAAAATATTGATTTTATAATAATACATTTTCCACCTTTATATTTACATTTCCAGGTTGAAGGTAAAATTGTAAACAATCACAATGAGAGGCTGGGTTTTTGCGGTGAACAAAGAGATAGTAGTAACACGATAGATTGATTTCATCAAAGTGATAGTTGATTTGTCACGTCTGAGCAAGAAAGAATTTCACATTTATATGGGAACGTATAATTTCTCCAATAATTAAAAAAAGAATATGTTATATTGCTGGCAGGATTACTTGAAGTGACCCTATGTTTAACATATGATCTTTACATCTAATTAATCAGTTTTTGAATAAAGGTTTGAACTACGTCGTGATGTTAATTGTGGGGAACAGCTTTAAAGCAAACGTTTCAGGTACTTTTGGTTGAGAACGTTGATAATGATGAACTTTCTCAAAAATAATGAGATGTAAAATCATTGTTGCAGTTTCTTGCTAAACTCTAGACAAAATTCTATAAACTCTGGTTTTAAAGTCTAACTGCAGCAATTTTAGGAGAGATGTGGTAATGTGATCACATCAACTAAAAACACATTTCTTTAATATACAAAGGTCTCAACACATTACGTTTAAAAAACACTTCTTATACGTATTTGCTTCTTCTAAAGTAATTTTATAAATATTATTGTATATCAGAAATTAATTTTAAAGAGATCAATAGACACGTACATAACCTCTTAATAATTTATTTTTTCGTTTGAATTTTATTTGTATATAAAGAATTCAAAGAAAAATTACAGTTTTGCAAATGCATGAAGTCTACAGAATTTCGATACAAAATCACAGCACCCTGAGTCCAATTATAATTGAAATCAACATTTTACAAAATACGAATATAAAATCTTAGACAATATAATTTTTACAACAATGTAAATTTTTGGTTCCGTGGAAGCTTTGATGCTAAAGCAAATTAATTCGTCACCTTTAGGAGCACAACACTGGGCATATATCTTATTTTGAAATGTTTCCTTCAATAAAGGCGCAGTGAAAGCTAACATTGTGTAATGAAACATTGTTTTGTTTCGCCGGCCGAGTCGCAAAGTCGACGACTGTGTTTTAGTCATTTCTTTTAATTATATCTGGATGTGAGAAAGCACAAATTTTTAATTCCTTTAATAACATAGCATTCTAAATATTTCTGTAGTGTTCTCGTCGTATTAATACGTTTTAATATAAAGGAATTGAAATGAAAAAATTATTCCAAATTTTTTACTCTAGTTTACATACGTGAAACGCGGATGTGGATTGTCCAGTGATTCAAACAAAATAGAAGTCTTATAATATGATCACATCAAATATTGTCAGTGGGTGCACAAAGTAAACTTAAAGAGATTTGAATACGCGTAATATATAATGCCATAAGCACTTACTGCATTTATTTCACTAATCTCCTATTAACATAAAAATGTTAAATCATACCGAATAATGTCCTTTCACTCATTGAGACACTTAATATTCATAAAAAAAGTTTTTTAAGTTGTGTAAACAAATACAACTCTCGTCCCGCTCGTATTCATACCGCACTCTCTGTGCCACCACTAACATGTATTTCCGTGTAATACATTGGTTGTGCTCCGCTGACGCCCAGCTGCTGCTACGCTCTCTTAATCTTTTAACTCGATGGTCAAGTATCGCGTTACTGTGCTATTGAACGCGGCGTCCGCAGGAAAACGCTGTGTGACATCTCTACTATAGTTCTGTTATCACAATATGCAAAGTTGCGCTGACGCATCTTCGTCAACCAGATACACATACGCTACTGGCGAAGACAAAATGGCGTCATGCCATTACTGGTACTGTGCTAGAGACGTGCTAATTCTGGTAAAAAAAGCCCTAGAAGTCGAAAGTTTTTACATATCATTAGCAGCAAATTATCAACGAACAATTTTCTCATGGAATGTCCCATTTTCAAAATTTAAATTAGATGTCCTAAAAGTATGTATGTGTATATATATATATATATATGTATATACATATATATATATATATATATATATATATATATATATATATATATATATATATATATATATATATATATACGCACATATTTATGTACATGTTAGCCTTACATTCATAACTGAGTAGCACTGAAGGACTAAACAATAATAAAAAGAAAATTTAACTTATGGAAGTTTTTCCATTGCCCTTGTCTATAATTTTCTCTTTAGAAATATCTACTAAGAAGACATTATATACGTAATTCGTAGCGCTGCGGGGCAAGAATTTGTAGCTAATATAATATAGTTACAGTTATTATATTTTCATCTACACTGAATAAATTCAATATAACCAAGTGTTCAACGAATTTTTTGTGCCATTTTCGTACTAGGAAAATGTTAAAAAATACCTACCATCCGAATCAAAACGACATTACCTAAAGTACTGCTCTCTGTTTCCGTAAGTGAATATTCAATATTTCACAATGCGTGAAAAAATGAATTTTTTCCTCTAAGAACTCATGATTCCGGGGAAATTTTCACTCTTGCTATCACACAAAGGCGCGTGTAGTAATATTTTAAAGCACTGAAAAGTTTTTTATGGATAGATTAAATTTCATTAATATTTTTTTTTTAAAAAACATCCTTTATAGGATATGCATGATACAATCTTAATATACAATTAATTAATTACCATTGATGAAATGTACTCGATTTTATTTTCAAGTAAGTCGTGTGCGGGTTTACTGTACCAATGTTTAGCTCCCAGATAAATTAAGTTTATTTTTGATACGTGTTAAACCTCAGAATTTTCATGAGGTATAACACGTTTTAACCTTCTCAGGTCATGGGCAATATCCAAAAGCCGAATAGCTTCTACGTTGGTATGGTTGAGGAGTCGTTTTTCATGTTTAATAGCATATTATTGGATAACTTCATTAATCCATTTTATATCTAAGTCGTTGTGAAGTTCTTGATTGGTAACATAGCGATATGCATTGGTAATTATATGCAAGAACTTGTTTTGGCTTTATTGGATTACATTACGATTTGACTGTTTGGTACATCTCCAAAACTGGATACCATACACCCAAATCGGTTTGACGATAGAAAGGTAAATTAGTCGCTTATAATAGAGGTTTAGCTTCGAATTATGTCCAACCAGCCACAACACTTGTCGTTGTTTCAACCTGATTTGCTCAGCTTTTACTTTAATGTGATGTTTCCAATTAAGCCTGCTATCCAG
The DNA here is from genome assembly GCA_039881145.1 of Druceiella hillmani. NCBI lineage: Eukaryota > Metazoa > Arthropoda > Insecta > Lepidoptera > Hepialidae > Druceiella > Druceiella hillmani. The sequence goes on along the minus strand of JAYKKI010000110.1, from coordinate 57,825 downwards.
ATAAAGTCTAAGATATTTTGCTGTATCTGCTTGCGGGACTTGAATTCTGTTAAGACAAGTTTGTAGATTGCTGTTTGTTCGTCGTAATTCAAATGTGACATGAATGGATTTAGACTCGTTGAGTTTGATTTTCCAATCAACAGTCCATCTGTTGATTTTATCAAGTACTTCTTATAAATTTTTGGTGGCTTGACTTTTCGTATGTGCAGTTGTCATTACTACCGTATCATCAGCAAAAGTGCCAATGAAGATTTTTTCTGTAGTGGGGATATCAACGGTATACAGTAGAGAAGAGGTCCTAAGACACTTCCTTGCGGTACACCTGCTCAGACAGTATAAAAACCTGAAACTATTGTCAATTACTTAAGTCCTATTAGAAAGATAGGACTTAAGTAATTGACAATAGTTTTAACATTTTGCCGGTAACATTTTGCTCCTTTTATGAAATAGACCTTCGTGCCACACTCTGTCAAAAGCCTGTGATACGTCTAGAAACACAGCAGGGCAATATTTTTTTTCCTCGAATGCCTTTTCGACTATAGTTACTAGTCTATGAATTTGGTCGATGGTTGAATGTCTATTTCTAAATCAATACTGAAAATCCGAGATATTCACGATTAGTTTTAGTAATTTCAACAATAATTTCGCAAACAGTTTGGATATTGAGGGTAACAATGATATTGGTTTGTACGATGTTATCTGTTCCACTGGTTTACCAGCATTTTTTAACATGATTATTTGCGCTGTTTTGAAACATTTCGGAACATATTTTAACCGAAAACAAGCGTTATATATGTATGTTAGCATGATAAAAACTTTGCGGGATAATTCCTTAAACAGATCAGGAGATATTTCATCAACGCCAGGTGCTTTTCCAGGGTTTAGATTTCTATCTATTTCTTGTGCCACTTCTATTGGATTTACCAGTTTGATTGCTATTACTGATTGATATATTGGAGTTGGATCAATGCTGGTTTGAATATCATGTGGTTGGAATACTGATTCTGGGTGTTGAGCAAAGGCTTCAGCTTTCTCTTCATTTCTTCTTATCTACTGACTGTGTGCATTCTTCATAGGTGGCACTTGAACAAGAGGTCGTTTGAATCTACGAGTTGCTTTCCACATTGAATATTCTTTGTCTAGGTTAGGACCCAGTCCACTCAGATAGGCATCGATGCAATCCTACTTATAATCTTTGATTAACCATTGACTCGTCAGCCGGATTTCTGAATTTATGCCATATACGTCTTGCTTTTTGCCTCTTTTTGATATTAGATCTCTAATATTGGCAGGATAATTTATTTCTTGTTCTGGTTTATCTGGCTGCCAGGCGTAAATTTTCAATAAATTTTTGTACCTGTTGGTCCAGGTCATCAATGGTGCAGAATCTTGCTTTTAAATCGATCAAGTTGTCTAGGTAGTTTCTAAATAGTTCCCAATCAGTATACTTATTGATGAGATTATGTTTTCTTTTTTTCTTAATTATTGTTGCGCTCAGCATCAATAGGACAGGAGTATGATCAGAAGTTAGATCATCCACGCCTTCTACTTCGATTTAATTGGATGCAATTCCACGTGAAATGAAGAATTCTATCCGATCAGGAATTTTATTGCTATCTGTAGGCCAATATGTTGGGGTATGTGACGAATGAATTTCGCATTTTGTTTCATTAATGGCAGTTAACATTTCATTTTCTTTACCCGGAGTGATCAGTCGAGATCCCCAAGCAGTATGTTTGACGTTGAAATCACCTTTAATAATAAATCTTGGACCAAGTTTTCCGAATATTTTGACAGGCAGCATCAATACTTATGTCAGCTCCATTATGCTGAACAGTAATTATGGTAGCTTAAATATGCGGATCTTTTATTTCTTCTTGCTCAAAATGTTGTATATTTCGTTTTATTAACAGGGCTGTTCCCCAACGAGCATGTTCGCTAGGATGAGTAGTCCAATATGCGCTATATCCTTTCATTTTAATATGGTTCTTTTGTGAAAAGTGGGTTTCAGATATTAGTGCAATATCTATGTTATTAGTATTTATGAATACTTCTAGTTCTTGGGTCATTGGGTAAGCCCATTTACATTCCATGTTATAATTCGTAAGAACTCATTACTATTTTTCAGGTTTTTTTTTCACTTTTTGGTCGGTGGCCTTTGGATTTCATCCAATTTTTCCACTCTTTTGGGTAACTGGCTAATACTTAGTTTAATTTCAGCCCGAAATGAAGTGAGAAATTTCATCATGTCGGCGATGGTAGGCTCGTTAGATGCAGCATACTTCTGAATATCATTACTTGGGTTAATATTATTTTTTATGGTTTGAGCGTAAGACATTTTTGAAATAGATGGTTCATCTTTTTCAGACAGTTTGCATTCTTTCAACAGCAGAATTTTTTTTCGGTTTTTACCTTTTAATTTTTTTAATTTTTTAAATTTTTTTATCTTTTAATTTTTTTTCGGTACAGCTTTCAATTTTTTTTGATAGATTGGACAGCCTTTGTAGTTTGCTGGATACCATCTTTAGTTACATAGCGCACATATTACTACACTGCTGCGTTGTTTTTTTGCACTCTGTAGTGTGATGATTTCCAGCACATTTTACGCACTTTAGTTGTCTATTACAAAAATTCTTGATATGTCCCAGTTGCCGGCAATTTGCGCATTGTGGAATACCTTTTACCTTTTTAGGTGGTTTAATGGTTACTTTGCAATGCAGCAGGTGTCTGATTTCAAACACAGAATTATTGTTTTCTTTCTGTCTAATATCTACAAAGAATAATGGAAAAAAGATGCAAACAATATTTATTAAACGCCATTCGTTGTATTTTTCTGAATATTTAGGACATTAAGAACGTCATGTCCTAGTTTATCGATTGCGAATTTTATATCACCGATATCTGTGGACGACAGTAACCCTCTTATGACAAATCTGTACAATCTGTCAGTTTTCAATTGGAAAGTGTGGAATTCCAATTTGTAAAAGAAATTGTTTTGTATGTCTACTTCTTCCCTTATTTTGGTGTGGAGATAATTTTTAATTGTTCTGTAATCGTTTTCGTTTTCCCGAGTAATTTTGATATCGTTATTCGATATAGCCTTGAATCGTACTGAATTTTTAATTAATTCTAAAACCTCATGTCTGAGTCTATTAAAGTTTCCAACATTTCATTAATATGAAAAAGCGTAACTTGTGTAGTGTAAGTTTCACTTCCAGCCAAGTTATGTAGTTCACTTTGAAAGAACGTATGTACAGCGTATGTTTTGAATACTACATCGTATTTTTTTACATTTTATCCAGGACTGCTATCAAGTGATTTGGTTTGCCTAAGAATAGTGATTATAATTGCATACTTGTATTAAATTTCATAACGGGGTTATAAATTTCACATGCATGACAATAATTATTTTGGTTTATTGGCAGGTAGGTTCATAATTATCATTTTAATAACGTATTGACATTACAAATAATCTTACCTGAATTAAAATGATAACGTTTAAAACAACATTTTATTCTAAGCATGAAGGGACTTTATCAATAGGTTCGAGAAATGTAATCAATATGATCAATGTAAAGGGACATTATTTCCGCTAGACTAAAGTGCTTTATATTTATATATTTTTTCAATGTATGATCTTATGTCGCTTTACTGTTTGTTTTTAGATGAATTAAATTTTATATCTAAAATAAGACAAAGTCTCTGAGGTTCTTTTTCAAGTAGAAAGTAACTGTACGGCATTAAAACAACTTTTATGATGAGAAAATGTTTAAAAGTTGCAGAGTTGAGACTGAAAACTATATTATGATTTGATTTGAGTTGAGATTAAAAAAATACAGGAAAATAGATCGTATGTTGGGAAAACGGTAAGTATGTGTAAATAAATAGATGTCATTGCATGAAGATAGAAAGGATGGAAAAGATAAGCAGAGGTGAAAATTTAACTAGTGGACAAATGCAAACTGAGGAGGAAAATATCAGCTAAGTTAAGTGGAGCGATCTGGGTGGCCAAATTATTTCGGAAACGGCTTATGACTTTTCCCAAAAATAGGGCTCTAATTGTGTTTATGGAGACTCTAGCTGTGTTGGAAGTGACCCTGTCTTGCTGAAACCACATATCTTGCTCGTCGACATCCTTCTCTCATAGTTGTAGTGCAAAAAAATATTAATAAATTTGATACACCGCTCGCTCGTCATTGTAACCGTTACACCGCGGTGATTCTTGAAGAAAAATGGCCCGATGTTTTTTTTTTAATATATTGTGCATCATACAGTAACTATGTAATGCTTTTTCATGCTTTTTTGATTGCTGGATGACCAGTAACGACAATTTTGACGAAATATGTCACCGTCACGAAGAAAGTGTGATTCATCACTGAAATCCCATTTTCCTCTGAAAAAATTTCTACCATTTTCTGGGAGCTAATTTTCCGCTTGTTATAGTTTTCAGGTTTGATTTTCTAAACGGTCTGTGTTTCACAGGTATGTAATTTAAGTTTATAGCCAAAATTCTTTGAAGACTTGAACGGTGGATATTCAAAGATGTAGCATGTTTTCTAATTGATCTTCGTGGGTGCTCTTGGATCGCAGCGGCGACGCGTTTAACGTTTTCAATTGATCGCACAGCTCTAATTTGAGGTCCACTAGAATGATTTAGCGTACATTTTGGAATTCTGAACTTCACTACACTATGCTGGCTAGGCCGGCCATTAAAATGAGGGATTTCAAAATGATTACAAAACTTGCATCGTGTCTAATAGAAAAACCGTTGCAGAAATACGCTTTCACAGCGTAAGCGCGGTGCGCGTCAAGCTAATGTCGAGCGCCTCCTCTCCCCTCTAGCTAACGCCGTTGCTTGTCGAGATATTCAAGTTTAATATTGGAAAATGGCGCTGAGATATAATTTATTATAGAGACTGTGCAACAAGAAGATAACCACTTAGATATTAAATTGACCCATACTGAGGCAAATAATTTTAAACTTGGTCAGACATATACTAATTGGTCACGTCTTACGTTATTTTTCAAACTCATTTTTTAATTTCGAATTTTTTAGAGATTCTCTGACTTCGCAGACTTTGAAATGGGAAAAAAGCTCAACTTTGAATATTGTTTGTCTTTTAGATCTCTGCAAAACTTTGTAAGTACTACAAACTATTTTACAAATAATCTATACTCCCAAATTCAATTAAATATTCGCTGTAATACACAATACTATTGTTATTTTCTTAGAATTGAAATGACTTTCCTTCGTCGTATTAATATAATATTTATTTATGAGTGTAATATATTGACTGTAAATATTAATTTCTGATCAGTTTTACGTTAAAATATATTTATTTTGGCGAACGTTGAAACTACACTTTAAAGCGTTTAACACCAAATTTGTTATGCACTCTCCATTAGATGTAGCACAGAGTATGACCACATATGCCTTTATGGAAATTATAAGTATTCTCTAATTCTTAGTCATAAATGTTACTTTAAATACTTCCGACGATGATATCAAATGTTTAAATATAAACTGCCTTTTAAAAGCGTTCCTCTTTTAGGGTCAATTTCTTGAAAACTTCAGTAGTGGTCAATTTTTATAGGTGAGTATAAAAATATTGGTGCATAAGGCGTATATAATTAATTATAGTTATATTCATACCACTGTTTGCTTTAAAATAAAAAAAACACCATATTCGTCACATAAACTGTAAAACAATCAGGAGTTAAAGTAGCATAATGAGAGGATAATGACTAAAAATCAAACAGAACTATATCCCTAAACGTTTGAAATAAAAAAAATTAAGTTCGAGTTGACCGATCAGAGCGTTCCATTTTTGTGAAATCAAAATGACCGTCACCATACTGTAAAGACTGCGTTCGTCGCTCACTTTAATTGATCTTTTTTGTCTAGTTTGCGCAAAATGTTTGCTGAACAATGATAATAATGAGAAACGGATGTGCCTATAATAGTACATGTAGAAGGAAAAGTCAGGAATCATCAAAAATGTCCACAGAAAAGAAACGCAAATTTAGCAAAAAAGAAGCTGAGTACGGACTAGTTATATACACGATGCACTTATTTTTTACGGTAATTTCTATGCAATAAACGTGGCAAGTACTTTGTTAGTCGCGGTCATAATCAACATATTGTATTTATATAAAATTACACGGGCATAGCTAAGTATTTAGATACAATTATTTTTTTAATAAAAGAAATATACAAAAAACAGTTGCTGAAATTCTAAATCGCTAGATGCAAGAGATGAAAAATATTGAATTTTTATAAGAAAAAAACAGTAAGTCGAAAATTCAGATTTTTTTGTGAAAAATATAATTTTTTTTAATCTGTTAAAACATAGATGTCATTTACCTATTTCTGCCATTTTAATTAAGCAATACTTTTCAAAATAGTTTTTACAATGTTACCAAAAATGAAAAAAACTAAATCTATTTTCGTTCTATGAAAAATTCACTCAACTGTATTTAAATCTGTGTAATCTAAAATTATCAGGCAGTAATTATTTCTGGAAATAATTTGAAGGTCCGATATCTATTGTACGAAATAAGTAATTTTTCTCTCAAACTTTTTCTTTCAAATTCCTTAAACTCTTTTTTACTCGTGGTTAAAAACATATTTACCTTACGCAAGAAATCAAAAACTAATTAATTTATTATAAAAACAAGAACGTCATTCTTACAAATCAAATTATCTAACCCGTTTACTGAAGAAATTCCTCTGTTTAACTTCCATTATATTTGAAACAAAAGTTAAAAAGAAAAGGAATTAATTACAAAATTCAACTAAGGGCCGGGAAGAAGTAAAGAGTTATTGCGGACAAGAGACATTTTAGCAAAATCATATTGTTTCTTTGTGCAAATAAAATGGTACTTCCGTTTAAAGCTTTGTGTCTTTTTTTCTCGCAAAGTTATTTTTAATACGGATTCTGTTTAACAATTTCTTTATGTAACGATTCTTTCCGATGCATGAGTCTTTTTAGTGGAGATGTAAATTTAAATAATAGTTTAGTGCGAAACAAATTAGAAGCCGGCTCTATTATTTGGAGCCTATTTGAAACCAAAACGCAGGCTAACATTTTACAAGTTTCAAAATACTCTTCTTATACGAAATTGTTCTCTAACCTCCATTTTTCTTTATTAAACAATTGTTTTCATAACATGCTACGTTTCTTTCATTGCTACTGAAATAAGATATGTTATTCATGAAATTATTTATGTCTTCATATCTATGAATTTTTTGCACTCGCGTAATCATTGCTGTTTATTATTACGATATAATTAGCCGTCCTAATATCACTGAAAACATTTGCGAGAGATCTGAAGTTGCAAAATAAATATACCACTATTTGAGACCTTAAACTGAACGGGGGGGGGGGGGGGTATTTTTATTTGCCTGGATATATATGTTTTAATAAAAATAAACCCACAAATGACGTAAAGTGGAAATATATGTTTATTAATCTATAGTATGTCTAATTAACATAGACTCCTAATCAACTTTTTATCTTTTAGTTTGTAAAAATATTAGCTTTTAATTATTTTAATTCGAGATATTATTAAAACTATTTTCTGTTTACCACAATACAACAAATGTTTCGGCCTATACAAGAATGTACACTATTGAAATAATATTGATATTAAAGTTTTACTCAAAACACAAACCAATTTTAAAGCAAACGTGATTATCATCAAGACAAGGAAAAAAAATTATTACTTTCTCCAGAATTTTGAATAAATTGCTCAGTAAAAGGAAGAGGATCCCCTCTTCCTTTTTTTCCAAGTTTGAAATTTATTTTCCAAAATATTTTAAAGCTGGAATTAGCATTATACTCTTCTCTTATCTTGACGCGCTTAGGGGTTTAATTTTTAAAAATAATTTCTATTCAAGAACTTCGAAGCTAGGAGATACATACCTGCCAGATGTATGTATATATATATATATATATATATATATATATATATATATATATATATATATATTTATTTATGAATATACCTTTTATTATGTACATTATTAAATTATATAACAGCATTAACAAGCCACAGGTCCAGTTATTTTCCGGTCATCAACCGATCTCGGGAAGAATTTTTCATTGAAATATTTAATTATATTACAATTTTATTTCATTTATCTTTTTACATAAATGTCTTTTATGACAGCATTTTTGGTTTTTAATTATCTTCTTTATTAGTTCTTTTCTAATTTTGAAAAGAGACCTTTCAAAACAATTGCTTTTTTAAAAATTAAATTCTTCAAATATCGTAGTTTTGTTACCCAAAATTATAGCAAAGTTCTACACGAATATTGTTACGAGAGCGATGTATATACGCCACGCTCTCTCTATGCCCACTGGCATATTTTTTCCTGTAACACAAAGCGATAGCCCCGCCAAGCACATTCGGGCTGTGTGAAAACTCTCCTACTTTTCAATACATAATAATATGCCAAAATGCTCTGTTGTCTCATCACCGGCCCGATTCACCCACTTTGTATCCGCAGCTAATACAAATGATCCCTACCACTTATTAGCATAAATACTGCGTGTTTATTCAATTCGGAAGCTTTTCTTCAATGAAAGGGCAATGAAAAGTGTAATCGCATAATCGCAAGGTTGGCCACTCTGGTTCTTTGTTTTAATTATATCTGGCTGTAAGAGAGAAGAAATCTCATATCCTTTTATAACAATATTACAACATACGTATAACGTTATATTATCACCCTTGCAGAATTCTTGCATGGCACTAATATTTTTCCTTTTGAAAGCATATGAATAAATAAATTATTGGAAAATTTGAAAATAAATGTGTAGGAAACGAGTTAGAATTCAAAAGAATAATACTGCAATAGGGAACAATTCAACTTTAATAACATACGATGTAACCTGTACATTAGCTAATTACAATGCAACGAAATTAAGTTTGATTCATTATGAAAAGGGCGCCTGTAATGGCATGACGCGACGCCAGAGTAAGCATTTTACACCACTGGTAGGATGGCATGTCTTCTTGTTTTTAAACAATAAGGAAAAATGGTATCACGGATGTTCCAATATATACAAAATATTAAGTGATGTTAGGAAGATGATTGTTTCTTAACGTGCTAAAAAATTATAAAAGGGTTATAAAATTTATTAACTTATTAAAATTCCGTATTAAAAACTACATTAAAATCATAACACAAAATAAATTTCTCTTTTTGTTTTGGGGTATTTAGGATTTTCTTTCATTTTATGTTATATAAAATACCTGATATCAACTAATTCAATTAATTTACCAATGCAGCATTTTCAGGCACGTAAAAATGAAAGAAGTCGCGATAATTACCTAACATATCGTTTCATACTGTGTATCCCGCTTGTTCACGCACACTTTTTTCACGCAAACTGCCGTAGTGAGTTTATATAATTACGTAACAAATGTATGTTTTAGCTGTGATAGAAACAGTAGAACAGCAGTGCCAGTGCCGGCGCTGCCCATCGCCGACGTTTTGTCACAGTCGTTATGTCCGTAATATCGTAAACTTGAGCAAATTTACTTATAATAACACAGAATGATCTTCAAGAATATTCAACGATGTATTGTGAACGATTTAATGAAATATTTATTTCCAGTGTAGTGAAATAAAAAACTTTTTTAGTAGAAATATTACTTTTTTAGTAGAAATATTACTTTTTTAGTAGAAATAATACAATTTTTTAATTTGAAATATTACATTGCTTTTGAAAGTTTCTATATTGTAAAAAACATCGGTTATGTAGATATTATTACATAAATATGATGCACAGCGTTACAAGCCGATAAATTTTATTTAATATAAAATGGTAACAATTATTTTAACACAATATTTCTTAATCTAAGTAAAATTTTAACACAGCATTTTAGTTTAAAACTTATATCTCTATACTTTGTCGTTAACACAGAATAAATTTTATATAACCAAACAAATATTCAACGAATTTAGTATATGGTTTTCATGCCATGGAAATGTTAAAAAAAGGTAACGGTCCAGTCCGAGTCCAAACGAGATCACGTAGACTCTTGCTGGCCTTTTCCATAATTGGATATTCGACATTTCACAATGCGTGGAAAAGTGAATTTCTCTCTTCGGAATGCTGGCATTTTTACAGAAATGTCTACTATTGCTTTCGCACAATAACGCCTGCACTGAACTTTTATCGCCTTAAAAAGCTATTTTGTGCATTGTTTAAATTTTGTTTAATCTAGAATAGCTTTTTAAACACTGTTTAACTTTTTATGTATTACCGTTTTGTTTCATTTAGACCTATTGTGTGCATTTATGTTTCGAGTTTGTACGAACAAGAAGTATTTTTAAATATTATTTGGTTGCTCTTTATCAAGTTTTGATATCAAATTGCTAGGTTTGTCAAAGAATTGTGGTTTTCAATATATTAATTTTGATTTATTGGAAAGGTTACTTAGTATGTATATTTTTTAAATATTACTCTTTTATAAAAAAAATTAAAGAGGAAATATAATTTTATATAACCAATGGTACTTACTAATTTTTAAATTTATAATAAACTTTCTCAATTTTTTTCGAACAATTTTTTAATTCGAGCTTTTCTTATAACTTTTCATCGGATAATTTTGATTAAAACTGATTATATAATTAGGACAATTAATAAATGCTTTCTTCTTCAATTTTTTTAAGATTTAAGGAAAAACACATCTTACAATAAAGAATTATATTTTGTGCTTACGTATTAAGATGTTTATTTTATATTTATGAAAGCCTGTCTAAAGACGTTTTAATTAATGTTAAATACATTTATTAACATTTATTAATACGTATAATATATTTTGAGACAATAATATTGTAAGGTATATTAAGCTTTAAACGGCTTACTTTTATTTAAAATAACTCAAAAAATAAATCATATAATACAATCAGATCAGTATACGAACAAAAAAACTAACAAATTTACGAGACTAAATTCTTTTGCTGAATTAATCATATTCTTTTCGATTATGATGATAGATAAATTTTTTTTAAAAGAAGTATAGATGTATCATATATGGAAATAAATATATTAATACATCTAAAGAAACTACTAGAGTAAAACTACTAGCAAACTTTATTTATCCATTTCACAATTATATCCATTCACAATTAGATTAATACAGGTTAGAGATTTTCAGACGTAAAAGACGGAGAACAGGCGTAAAAACAATTATCTCAACAATAATTGTTAAAAGTAATGTAATATAATATTTTTGTTATATAATCCTAATCCGACACTATTCAGCCTGCGATTTTATTTATATTTGATATTTTCGCCATCATGATCATATTATTGTTTGAATCATTACCAGTTAAACCAGTTCTGAAGATTGGTCCTATCTACCATAGAAATGTAAACTTTCGTGTTGCGTTATAAACTTTTGTGTTCCCATTTTAAGATTATGACGATGGATTTAAGGAGGAATAGTTAATATTCGATTGCAGTAATTATTTTCTTCTATCAGCAGAAAGATCCATATTCACTTTAATTTCCCTATGAAATTACAAATGACTGCTTCAATTGTAAATGAGGGCATTGAGAACAGTATCGAAGTCCAAGAACGAAACAAGAAGATATGTTACCACTAGACTTCAGAAATATAGTCAGTTACTTACGTAGGCCCTAAAATTTCATGGTAGAATTTCCTAACGGATATTAACAAATCAACGCTCTTACATACTGCCACTTTTTACCTTTATATTAATGTGTTATATATTGTAATATGGAATTTATTGTGTTTGAACCGAGTCCCTCATGCGATACCAAAATTTGTTTCCTTGAAAAAGCAGAATCATACGACATTTATACCGATTTTGAAATGAGAACAGAGTTCTGAAAAAAGATACTGAAGACTAAAAACATATTAAAGAAATAAAGATAAATGTACCAAAAGGTGGGAAAATGTTATCGTAAGTGTAAAAATTGTGATTTCATGGAGATGGAAAAGGATTGAAACCATAAGAAGAAATACAAATCTGCCAGCTTAAAAAATAGGCCTAAAAACGAAATATATGTCAATATATGTTAAACATCGGGTCGAAGTAAAACGCTTGAAAACCGCATAAACTTAAATAAAATGGAAGGTATGGTTCCTTTTCGCTGACAATATGGCACATCTATTTTGATTTGCGATTCTTCCCTTCACGGCGTCCCACCCATGTCAAGCCACTTACGTGGTAAACATCGTTATTCATTTTAAGTATGTGAATGAAAGGACTTCACTTATACATAAAGTGGACCCACATTAGGATGTATGATTATAAAGATCGACTAGATGTCCATTAATCGGTCACGTCTAACATTATCTTTTTGAACTCATTTTCAATTCCTAATTCCTTGCGATCTTCCTCTACTAAAGTATATCTCTTTAAACTGATTGAAATACCTTAACTGTCAAACATTTTTGTGCTTCAGTTTCATTACAAACCTTTATGAGCAGTGGAAATCAATGGACACATAATTAGTACGCCAAAATTTAAGAAGTACTGATCAACCTATGATAGAACATACCTGTTTTCCGTCAGTCCTTTTCGATTTTTCGAAATGAATTATTAAATAATTTTGCCTTTTCATGTTGATATAAGATTTATTTACGAACATGTCCCATTACCCAGGACCTTTTCTTTTGCCTCATCTTACGTAGCAGTAAACGTAATATCTCGAAGTTTGCAAATGTATTTTAAAAGTTTAACGGTTAATAATTGTTTGTCCACTCCCCAACATAATTATGAAATTAAGAGTGTTCTCTAACTCTTATTCACTTAAGATACTTTAAATACTTTTGACACCTATGTAAATTTTTACAGCAATAATGACCACGAAACCATTTAAATATTTTGAATGCATTTTCAAATGTTTATGTTCAATTTTCATTTTAACATTTTCTAAGATTCTTTTTCAAACTTCCCTAAAATTATTTTTGAGTGTTAATTTCTGAAATATTTTCGATTAATATGCTTTAAATATTTTTAAATGTGTATCTAAAAGTGTCTTATATAATATTCTAAAACAAATAATTTTCAAATCCTTATGATATTTTTTTAATTGTTAACCAATGTGACACATTCAATTTTTAAAAAATGCTTCATATATTTGTCCCTTTTAAAACAAATTTACAAATATCATTGAATGTCAATAATTAAGTTTAGTTTCACGGGTAATTATGATGTATTATTATAATAAAATTCCACTTTGCACGAAAACTGTTTCTATGGGAAACGGATATATCGAACGGAGAGACATGCGGACAGTCTTTTAAGAATTCGTTTGTTCTTGTGAATTTAATTATATATAAAAAATTCAAACAAAAGGCATTGTCTTGCAAACGCTACATCATTTCAGCTTTACAGCATTTCTATACAAAATCACAACAGCCTGAGTCTAATTATAATTTAAATCTAAATTTTGCAAAGTACCATCACAAACTATTAGATAATATAATTGTTTCAACAAAAATAAATGTTTCGTTCCGTGCAAGCTTTGCCGCTAAGGCAAATTAATTCGTAGCATTTATTAGCATAGCACTGCGTACCAACTTAATTTGAAAGGTTTTCTTCAATAAAGAAGCAGCGAAAAGGGTAATCGCGTAACGAGACTTGGTTTTGTTTTGCCGGCAGAGTCGCAAGGTCGGCGACTCTAATTTAGTCCTTTGTTTTAATTATATCTGAATGTGAGAGAACAGAAATCTTCAACTCGTTTAATAACGTTGTATTGTTGACAGCTCTGTAAAGTGTTCGCGTCGTATTGATAGCTTTTAATATAAAGAGGGTAAAGAAATTAATGGTTAGAACATTTATACAAAAAAGTTATTTTAAAGTGTTTACTATGGCCTACATCAGCGCAACGCGGTTACAGATCATCCTGGAAGAGCTAATATATTATATTTAAGCCTGGAAGACCTTTTATATTTCACCACTAAAAACAAAAACAACAAAGGATGCACAAGTAACCCTAAAGACAGTAGATTACGGGGAATAAATAATATCAAAACACTTACTGCTGTTATTCAACTATTTTCCTATTAACATCCAAATCCTATTTTATGATTTAAATCATGCAGAAAAACGTCTTCTCACGCATTGAAGCACATAATATAGGTATAAATTTCCATTTAAAGTGTATAAAAAATACAACCACGGTCCCGCTTGGCGTCCATACCGCAACATGTGTTCCCATGTAAGACAATTGTTGGACCCCGCTGACGCCCCGCAGCCGCTGCGTTCTGTTTCTCTTCTAGCTCGATGGTCAGCGTCGCGTTACTCGCCGAGCGTGCCGTAACGGGACATCCCTGTGAGACGTCTCTCGTATAGTTCTGTTTACTACAATGTCCAAAATTGTGCTGATGCCCCTTCGTTGTCCCGATGCACCTACCGTTTGTCCGGTACTAAATTATGTAATAAATTTTCATCGTGATGGCAAAAGAATGACGTTTACTCGATAAAACTGGCGTCATGCGAGGGTTGGTGTTGTTTAATATGAAAATTCATTTATATATTTTCTAGCATTTCGCTTCCTTTACTTTCATGCTAGTACTGGTACCGTGCCAGAGACGTGCGGATACTGGGAAGATCAAAAAACGTCCTAGAGGTCAAAAGTTTTACGTATTATTGGCAAAAATTAGCAACGAATAATTTTCATGCAGAATATTTAATTTTAATATTGTACAACAGATGTAGTATATATGTACGTAGATATTAGACTCGTATTCAAAACTAAGTACTAATCAAAAATAAAATATTAATTTATAGAAGTTTCTCGTTAACTTTGAGACTAATTATCACTTTAGAAGAGTCGATTAGGATAACGTTATATACATAATTTGTAGCACTACAGTATGATAAGTTTCAGTTAATATAACGCACTATATAATATAGTACACTTACTATCTTTTGAATACCGCCGATTTCAGTTGAGCACTTATATTTCTAGACTACACAGAACAAATTACATGCGACCACACATAACCGAATTTTGAATATCATTTTCACGTTACAGAAATATTAAAATAAAATTGTTAATATCCGAAACAAAACGACATCATGTAGAGTGCTGTTGGTCGTTTCCGTAATTGAACATTCAACATTTGGTGACGCGTGAAAGAACTGAGCTTTCTGGAAGAACTCGTGGTATTACCTAAATTTCAAAAGTTGCTACCACGCGAGGATGCGCGCCGTAATCTTTTAACCCATTAATTAATAAGGATAAAAATAAAGACATATTTATTGGTTTAATTGTTTATTACGTTTATAAATACACCAAAAAAAGCAAATTATAGTAAAAAAAATATTGATTAATTATTTTACATTCCGCAAAATGTTGCGTCTAAGGAACGTTGGGATTACTGAACTTCAATTTTACAGGCAAGTCTAACAACGCTAGAGTATAAGCGTGAGTGAAATATTTTAAAACAATCAGCATGAAGATGTACTTGACATTTTTTAACATATAAATTGTTGTACTTCTACACTGTCGACACCTTCTTCGACGTTTACTTTTGTGCTCTTCTATGACATAACCAATATTATCGAAGCGAATATTAGAAGGTGACGCATTAATACATTTTTGTCTTCATCTTTTGACCAGTACAATTTTGCAGCAGGCAATGAATGATATCCAGTCAGTAATAATATACCAAAAAATCTTTTGAGTTCTGCTACCGTGAGGATAAATAAATGACGGTTATGGTCACAAGTATATTTTTTTGAAAAACCTACAATCTGTTTCCAAACTTCATCACTAAAAAATAGGGAAAATACTTCAATAGGTGTTTTTCCACCTACACGTGTATAAGTTGGATGTTCTTTTTTCCAGTCTGGAACACATTTTGGTGTCTTTTTTGGCAGTCTTGGCTTTTTCGAAGTTGAAGAACCTGGCTCACCTTGCGTATTTTCAGGGTCTGTGTGTAAATCGGTGAGGATTTCATACATTCCAGCGATATCAGTGGGCACAGTATTATCATAATCACCTAGCGCGACATCATCTAGCTTTTCCTCATCTGTAAGATTGTCAACCGTCGGGGGGATGTACACGGCATCGATTTGATTGGCATCTTCTAAATCCTCTTCTTCTAATATACTCAAAATTTCTTGAGAAGATAGTACTTGTTGTCAGGCCATAATGTTTTAACTTATTATTTACTGATTTGTATACACTCACTTATCGTTTTTTGACGTCACTTTTTGTTTACCGGTCAAAAGAAAAATACGTATACCTACAATATTTTTTAGTAATCAAACTGACGGACTAAAAATATTTTTTTATAAAAATTACTATGCGACACTGTTAGCTTCACGTTCTATTACCGACTAACTAATAAAACAAAAGTGCTTGTACTCTTTGAATAGCGAGAACCCATTGTTTACAATAAATTTCAAACTTCAATGGCAAGCAGTGTAACAATAACAACTGACTATTATTTCTCCCAACGCATACGCAACATTTCCTGGAAGTCTAAGATAAACAACAAGTGTAACTAGTTTTGTCCAGCAAAAGGGTTTATATCATAAATAAGATATTGCTTAAGCTTTATACAGTGTAAAAAGTATAGCTTTATTTCAATTTATATTTTTTATGATTGTTAGTTTGGGAGTTTGGGGTTTTGAGAATTTTTAAAAAATAAAACTACTATGTATTTGTATTTAAAAAAAAATTGAACAAAATTTGAATCCATTTTTTAGTTCTACTTCTCGAGACTGGCTTACATTTCATAGAATTAATTACTTATTTTAAAACAAAAAAAAATCACATTTGAAATGTTGCGCTAGGGCAACGTTGGGTAAAGATGGGTTAAACTTTGTTCTTATAGTTATTTTATAAGAAGATTAAATTTAATTAGTCTAGAATGGGGTAATTTGAGTAGTATATGTTTTATATATAGCCATCAAGAATTTATGTACTTAACGTAGGAATAACTTATGCGCAACAAGTATTTTTAAATTTTACTTTATAATCTTTTATATTTTATCAAAAATTCATAGAAATTGCATAACTTTTGGGTTTTTCCAAAGGTGTAGTGAATTTTAGAACCGCATTGTAAATTTCCTACTCACGGCAATAGTTACTTTGATATCTTGCCATATAGGTTCATAGGTTCATATTAATAACTTTAATTTAACTAACGTTTAAAACAGTTTTCTAATCAAAGCACAGGGCGAATTTACCACTAGGTTTAAGGAATTTATTAAATGTTATCTACAGACGTGGATATTATTTTTAATAAACTCACATTCTTCTTAACGATGTCATATTTTATGATTATTTACTATAGGTTATTTAACCTATATTATAGGCATTATAGTTTATTTAACCTTTTAAAAATTCAAAAAATACCAGCGGTTTTATTAGTTCTTTAAGTGGTAAAATATTGCATGAAATTCTACTTTTAAATATCGGTTTGGAAAATTTAAAGTATTAAACGACAAAACTCAGCAACTGACGCAAGTACCCAAAGAAAGGTTAACAATTTATAGGTAAAAATAATCACTTAATTGACGCTTTTACATAAGGCAATTTATTATGAGAAACCGACACAAATTAGGCTGGAAATAGTAATACGCCGACGTCTGGTGCGTACCGTCAGTGGCTGATTTTCTGCAACCGATACCGCGCAGCGAATATCACAATCTTATAGAGATCTTTCCAAAATACAGTGGAGTTGCTGGGGATTATCTTATGAAAATAAGTTCGTTTCTATATTTAATTTTAGCCACAGTTTATTTACACCGGAAAATATAACGACGAAGGACATATCGCATTCATTCAAGCAAGGCTCAAAGGCAAAATTTACTATTCTATTTGAAGAACTGTTATCATACAAAGATATAATGTATAATTACTAAAACTATTAATGAACTGCTGGCAAAGCTAAGCAACTATCTGAAACTCATTGCACTTCATTTCGAGAAACAATTTCACAGAGAGACTTCCAGTTGCTTAAAAGTGAAAATAGAAAATTTGTAAATAATCTTAAGTTTCTGTTAATTTTTCAACAATTTAATTTAATTTTACAGCCTTCTGAATAACAGAAAAATTTTGTAGTCGAATTTTCATTTATTTCCCGTTAATCGGATAGTTAAAGTTTTGCCTTTATATGTAGTTCCGATAACGATAAAAGATTAGCATATTATAAACTGTATATGTCAAACTTGTAAATGTATATTTATTCTGATTATAAAATTGTGGCACCGTTTAAAGGTAAAAATATTATTCAGATGTCCTCTTAGTTTCAATTGAAATTAGACCACCGTTTATTATTAATACTGTAAGCGCACATTATTTACGAAAAAAAAGAAATAAACGGTCAAACTAATAATCCAAATGAGAATCTATATTATGCCATTTTTTTAGGTTTTAGGTTTTCATAATTTTTTTAGATAGACTGATATGACATATTCATGACTTTGACTTTTAAAGCTTTTAGTATAATTAATATATAGTACAAAATGGATAAAAAGTTAATTTTTACTGCTTAGTAAAAGACTTCCATGAAAAAATCGTTACAGCTAAACATTGGTTTCTATTTATCGTTTGTAATACTTACAATTTTACTACAATAAAAGAGAATCAACTGTATTTGAGTAATTGCAAAGTTACAATTGGTTAGAAGAATCAGGACCTAATATATACATGCGTCTGTATATATATATATATATATATATATATATATATATATATATATATATTTGCATAAAATGAAATATAGTGGGAAAAGTAAGGCCCCAAATGCTACAACAAAATATCAACGTAAATTAAGCTTAGAAATGATGGTTTCGAGAGTTGATTTAAATGGATGAGTTGTTATAAATACAACTCAAAAATGATGGAGAATAACAATTTATACTTTTTTGTGTTCTTTTTATCGCATACAGGAGAAATCTCAGTTTATTAGAAGTTATAGTTTCGTAAGGAAGGTCTAAAAACGAAATTTAAATTGGAGGCATGCAAAACACATACGAGATCACAAGTAGAGTAAGCTGTTCAACTATAGTACATTCACCAAATTCGCGACACCATCGTATAAATGACTATGGTGTCGTTTATGATACTCTCCAAAAATAATAAAAAAAAATAATAATTTTGCATGGCTATAAAAGCTCATTAGACATCGGTCACATAGGCAAGGACCCCTCTTCGTTTGACCTTAATACTTCCATTAGCCTTAGTCAATACATTTCAAATTAAGATTTTTTTAACCAATTGTACCTTTGTAATTACTCAAATACAGTTGATTCTCTTTATTGTCGTAAAATTGTAAGTATTACAAACGATAAATAAAAACCAATATTTGGCTGTAACGATTTTTTCATGAAAGTTTTATACTAAGCAGTGAAAATAAACTTTTATCCATTTTGTACTATATATTAATTATATTAAAAGCTGTAAAAGTCAAAGTGATGAATATGTTATATTAATTTATCTAAAAAAGTGATGAAAACCTCCAAAAAAGTGGCAAGTATTAGTTTGGCCGTTTATTTCTTTTTTCTTCTTAAATAATGTGCGCTTACAATCTAAATAATAAACGGTGGTGTAATTTCATTTGAAACTAAGAGGACATCTGAATAATATCTTTACCTTTAAATGGTGCCAGAATGTTATTATCAGAATATATTATGCAATTAATAATCTAAAACATGGAACCAAATAATGCTAATTTTTTATTTGATTTTACTACTATATTTTTAGAAATATTGACATAATATACATTTAGAAGTTTGATATTTACAGTTTATAATATGCTAATATTTTATCGTTATCGGAACTACATATAAAGGCAAAACTTTACAAATTACCTATCTTAACGGCGAGATAATCAAGGGAGAAAAACAATGCTACTAACCTCATGATGCCAACTGGCGGAACCAGCCATTTTTCTACACCAATGTTATTCGTATCAATCATATAATGACTCCGAATAGTTCATTTATTTTCAATTTATTATAAAACACAGGTTGAAGATTATGTATTTATAGATCTTTAAGACAGAATACACCTATGAAGGAAAATACGTACAAGTTCGTACGTAAGGTAAAGTTGGATCATGACGATAATAAAGATAACCATCAAAGTATCCATACAATTATCGTTGTCACACATTAGCATGTGTTTAAAAACGATTATGTACGGATAGTTTTTCAGTGCTATAATCAGAAAAAAATTACGTTTCGTTATATAAAAAATATTTTCTCGTATTTTCGCTTACTTTTTACTTTGATTGCGTTCCTTGTGAAAATTTGTAATTTTTTCTAATTTTATTCGATTATATTTTATATGGTATATTATAACCCATTCACATATTATGATTAGTCTGGGTAATTATTTTCAGGAAAGCCATACATATCTCAAAATATTACAAATTAATTGGTTATCCTAAAATTAAGCTTTGCATTAAATCTAATATTTCGTTTTTAATCATAACATTTTAGATATCTTTGATCAGGTCGAGAAACGTCGGTTGATTAATGTTCCATTTACATTATTAAAAGAAATAAATCACATTTTGGTGTAAAATTACATTTAAATATATTCTGCCAACGGTCAATTGCTTTTCTGGAGCTAAAAATAATTTAACTGTCGCAAAAAACTGGAAATCAAAAAATAAGCGCACAACGTTTTGTGTAAACAATTGTATACGCAACTGGGGAAAAGCCACAGGCGATTAGATTAACTGGTGTGCGTTTGCCGTCACCCTAAATTAACATCACATCCGATTGGTGTCCAATAAAGATGTGCCTTGGTACACAATCTACGCTTGGCGGCATGAGAGATATTTGGACCATAGGTTTTGGAAATTAAATTCGACTCGACTGGAGCCGACGGATCCTTCTTATAATTTGTTTGTAGTATTGATGAAAACAAATAAAAGAAGTTTACCTGTAATTATTACACTTTGTTTTAATAATTTGCGTAATATTTATACCAATTTATAGAAAAATTACTATTTAATATTAATTAATTGCGTCAGTTGCTGAATTTTTCCTATGCGTCAGTAGTATAACGAAAGTTTAATTAAAATATGTGGACCTAAAAACCAGTGGACGAGTAATTAAATAAAATTCCTATGAAACAAACGTTGCCAA
This sequence comes from Druceiella hillmani, assembly GCA_039881145.1. NCBI lineage: Eukaryota > Metazoa > Arthropoda > Insecta > Lepidoptera > Hepialidae > Druceiella > Druceiella hillmani. Next base: position 36,716 of record JAYKKI010000110.1, on the reverse strand, counting down.
AATTAGAAAACTTACTTATTTGGAACTTATTTATTTGGAACCTTACTCGCTTTTTATTGACTACTTCTGTTCCGTTTTATTGCAATAGGTCAATCGACGCGCCAATCACATGTGGTCTAAATCGCAATCGCGGCTGTAAAAATTATCTGCAATGCGTAGAATTTCTTTAAAATTCGTCCAACTAATCTTAATAATAATTTTAATGTATTTGAAGACATTTTGTGTATTGCAAGAATGATAATTTTTTAACATTTATTAATTTTTAAATTATTTTAAAATTGCCAGCCATTCCATGAGCCATCAAAATTGTAATAATGAGCAGGATGTCGTCTTTTACTTATTTTTCACAAATCTCAAATCGAAAAAATCGTCTTCATCATAATTGTATGTGGACTAATACTGTAGAGGCGATGAAGATACAAATTATTTAATTTACAGGCAAAACTACGTCATACAAATTTAAATATAACTCAGGTAAAGAAAATCACATAGTGGAAAATTAAAAAGAACAATTCAAATTGTTTGCTAGCACACAAGTATTTTAACACTTTTATAAATTTATTTTATATATATATATAAATTAATGACTCGATAAATATACCTAATATTTATCTGAAGTACATATTTGAAAACGTATGTTATGGGCAAAACATAAAATTTAAATTTTCTGGTATGTATCTGTAAATATAAATATACTACTGAACTTAATTATTAAAGAAATAAAAGTTCTTAATAATATTCAAGTTACGGAATAGATAACTAAGAATATGCCATGCGCGGGAATAATATTTTATAAAATATAGACGCTTAAGATCATAACTTAACATCGGTAACATTCACGCTTTGTCATCAGTCATAGTTATAGTTTTATGTAGAATATAATTACATAATATTTCAAATAAATTTAATTTTATGACAAGAACAATTTGAGTTTAATACTTGTACATGTAGACTTTCCTTCACTTGACTTTCTCTTCGACTATATAGAATATATTCAATGTAACCAAACAAATGTTCAACAAATTTCGTGTTACTTTTTTGCCATGGAAAATAAAAAAACACCGGTTTTTCTATTTTCTAACTATAACATACTTGTATATTTTGTATTATGTTTCGAGATTGCATGCACTATAAGTACTTTTGAAGATTATTTCGTTGCTTTTTAATATTTTATCCAATTTTATTGTCAAATGACTGGGTTCACCCAAGAATAGTTATACATACTACTTACGTACATTTTGATTTTATTCAAAAGGTTACTCAATATTTTTATTTTTAAATATTATCACTATGAAAAAAATATCAGTGAAGAAATATAATTGTACATAATCATTTGAAATAACTCATTTTTAAATTTTAAATTAAACTTCCTCAAATCCATATCTTACAATTTATGATTCAAGTTTTCCATTATCGATCTCCTTCGAATAATTTTAAGATCACTTTTGAGGATGGAGAAATGACGTAACAAAAATAATTATAAATATTTAAAAGTTCAAAGTTCTTTAAAACGGTTTATTGCTTAAAACTTAAACGATTAAAACAATTACATTTTTCAATTGAGAATTACATTTTCTGTATACGCATTAAGACATCATTTTTGTATTTCTTTGTGAAGACATTTTAATTAATAATTTTAATAAGGTTTTATATAAATTATGTTTGCCTAATATAAATCTAAAAAAATAACTTAATCTACTCAGATCAGTTTATGAAAAAAAACTGCCAAACTTTCTGTTATTTATTATAATCTCACTCGAGAGCAATGCAAACGAGATACATTATTCAGCTGAATAAACCATATTGAGCAGTGTATGGTAAAACAAATTTATATATATATATATATATATGTATATATATATATATAATATTGTATAAAATTAATTCAATTCACAACTAAACTTGGATTATTAGCGATTCTCGGGACGTATCAGAGGTAAAAATAATTATTCCTACAATAATATTTAAATAAAATGTACGTTATATGGTCATAATCGCTTTAGTAAATAAGATTGCTCGCTAAACACGGTATAACTACTCAACCATAATTTTTTTTTATCATTGTCAGTTAAGTCCATGCTATAGTAGTAAAGTAGATACATCCACACCATGCTATAGTAGTAAAGTAGACACTTATTTTGTTTCATTATAAACTTTTGTATTACACGAAATGGAACCCATTTGAAGGTTATGAAGATGGATTTAAGTAGGGATAATTGAATATTCACTTCACATCGCAGCGACTATTTTGGTCTATCGGCAAATAGTTTCATATTTATAACTTAATTTCCTAATGGAATTATGAGTTACTGCTTAAATTATAAATAAGGGCATGAAGAAGAGTATTAAAGTCTATGAATGTAAAGATTTTACCACTAGACTTCAGAAATATAGTCATTTACTTACGTAGGATCTCATATTTGATAACAGAAATGAGTTTCCTAACGCATATCAACAAATCAACGCTCCTACATACTGCCACTTTTTGCCACATAATAATGTGCTGGTTCATTTTATTTATTTTGCTGGGTTCTTATGTTCTTAAGATTAATTAAATGTTTTGTTAGCGGTTAGATAGAAAATTCAAGTTAAATACTGTACTATGAATTGTATTGAGTTTTAACTCAATCCATCATTCGAACCCGAAGTTTTTTTAGGAAAAGGCAAAATTAAATTAACCGATTTTTGGAAAAGGAAAGGATTGTAAAAGAGGCAGATCGTAGACATAAAAGATATTAAGGAAGTGTAGACAAACATACCGAAAGGTGCATTACAGTAAGTATAAAAAAACAGATGTGATTGAGTGTAGATAGGAAATGATGGAAAAGACAAGAAAATGAAAGCCTACCAGCCGACGAAATCCAGACTGAAAAAGAAAATATATGCCAATATTATTCTAAAATCGTATTAACATCAAACGGTTGACCATCGCATGCATTGAAGTAAAATAGAGCGTTCGCTAACAATCTGCCACATCTATTTTGATTTATAATCCTCGTTAATAAAGAGTGAGTTTTAATTATAGCATCATTAAAAGCATATTCATTTGTGATACCCACACGAAATCTTTTGAGCTTTATTCGGAAAAGTTGTAATTTTATTTGGTCACCAGTTACATACAAATGTACAAGTTGTTATACGACATGATTTGTAGAAGTCATAAATTTCCCAAAACGTCTGCCAACATTCCGCACAAAACACGACATTTATAAAAAGAGCTTCTTATTCTGATTTGTTTAATATTAACACAATTTTTATGTCCGTTTCTTAATCACACTCAGTATTATCTGATTGGCGATTACCCAAAACGAAATAAATACAATGTACGAGTATTGCCCTAAATACGATATATCCAATACGATATAATGGACTAAATCTACTAGTAACTACGACACGTTTAGATCGCTTCGATCTAAGGTCAACCGAGATATAAGTAATCTTAGAACTGAGTATATACGTAATGTAGAATTGAATTTAAAACATTTAAGCCTCTTTTGTTCACATACAAGTAACCTTCGTCACATACATATGTCACATACAAGAGCTATTCGCGGTGCTCGCGACTTTACTTCATGCGATGGAGAGAGCACCGCATGAAAGCATCGCTGTCCGGTAGCGCCTGAAGCTTTCGCTAGACATTTACGTTCGGTGTAGAGCACGAATATTTCTCGACTAGACGTTGCGGCGAAGACTTCTTACTATCGTGCCGGAGCTGATGTTGATGTCACGTATGTCTCGGATAGCGATATTCAACTTGCTTTCTCCAAGTTGAAGAGACCAATCGGACCCAACGGTACACCCGGGTACATTATTAAAGCTTGCACTGATATCTTTGTGAAACCTTAGAAACACTTATTTAAAATGTCGCAAACAACTGGCACCTATCCCTTGCGTTGGAAAGTTACCCGAGTAACAAATATAGCTAAAGATGGCACGGGGCCAGACATAAATATCTCAGACTTATTGCTATTGCCTCTACACCGGTTATATTATTGGGCTATGTTTTACATCGCAACTTTTCTTCAAGCTATAGAAGTCGAATTTGTGTGGGCATGAATTTCGATTCGAACGTTCGATGGTCACGAACCTTGTATGTTTCCCTGACTATGTTGCTTATCATGTTGACCTCAGATTTAAATTAGATATTGTCTATTTTGACTACCAGAAAGCTTTCGATCGTGTAGATAACGAAATCTTATTAAATCGTCTCGACGATACAAGGTTTTCTGTTCCACCTTTACGATTATTCTCGTCGTATCTTGCGGATAGAAATCAATATTAGTAAGAGTGGGTAATTTTATAATCGAGTTATATTACTTTATGCGATTGGCAGTGAGCCAGGGTTTGAATCTCGGGCCTCTGATTTCACTATTCAGGTAAACGATATTGGTTGCACGGTAAAGACTGCGTGTTGTTTGTTATTCGCAGACGACATGAAACTTTTTGCATTCGTTAAGGATGCAGCAGCTGGCGAACGGTTGCAAAGTGATATCAGCGCCGTCGTTGAGGTGAACACAGCAAACGGCTTACGACTTAACGCACACAAATGTTCAATGTTGTGTTACAGGCAAGCATACGCTCTATTAAAGATTAATATACGGTTAGCAAAATTCCCCTGCATCGTCTATATGAAATCGTAGATTAAGATTAGATTTGCTTTGCGATTAACATTTTATTGAGTCAGATTAGATTTGCGATTAACATTTTATTGGCATATAATGGATGTAGCAAAAAATAATTTCAGAAACTTGGGTTCGTATTCAATAACTCAAAATATTTTCTATCTCATTAATTTGCTTGCTGCAAATTTCACAGTTATAGAACCGATTAGAATTAAGGCCCATTATTTTGAGCCCACACGAAACTAAGTTTGGCTTGATGACTGAAAGTGTGCAAAAGGCGTTCCTCCGATATCTATATAGGAGACAGCTAGGTTTCCATTCCTTGTCAATCAAAAGAGACGTTGCACTATGCCCTGTATTATTGAGTAAACGTTTATTCTTCGTATCCCACAATTTCCTGTGTTCACGCAATCTTCACCTGTTTGCTATACTACCTCCTAGAATCGAATTATATCGAAACACCAGTTTCCTGCGGTACTCAACTACTCAACAACCTAATCGCGATCGCACCAGAGTGTGATTCGTTTATGACAAAACAAAGTAAATTGGTTGAACAATACCTGGGTAATTGATATTCATTTTTAAGTTATACCATCTTTTGTTTTAATTGTTACACTCTTAATTGCTTACCATTACGAATTGGTTACCTGTGATGTTTCAATAAATGTATGCGAATAAATAAATAAATTTCAGGTTAATTTCACGCCATTTTGGAAATTGTTCACCAATATTGAACTACTTGCGTGATAAATATTGTTTTTAGTTTTAAACGCACGAGGAAAAAGTAATCACTTATGTATAAAGGAAATACGATTGTAAACCTAATCAACCATGTATCCATTAATTGATCACGACTGACATTATGTCTGCGACTCATTTTAAATTTCTAATTTGTTTAGGTTTTTCTCTTTAAACTTATCGAAAAAGCTTAATTTTAAATAATTGCTGTCCTTTAATTTAATTACAAACATTTATGAGCAGGAGAAATCAATTGACACAAAAATTGCGACCCAAATTTAAAAAGTACGAATCAACCTGCGACAGACTATTTCCCCTTTTCCGTCTATCGAGTTCGATTTTTTGAAACGAATTATCAAAATATCTGTCTTTTTTTCATGCCGATATAAGATTTATTTAGGAGTATGACCTATACCTTGTCCTTTGCCCCATATTGCTTTGTAATAAATTTAATATCACAAAATTTTTAAATGTGTTTCAAAGGGTCTAACATTTGTTATTTGATCATATGAGTTACTTTAAATACTTCTTTCATTGATATAAATTGGTACAAAATTAATGATCATGAAACCATATAAGCGCTTTGAAAATTATGTGTCATGCATTTCCAAAATTTCGGGTGAGTTATATTTTAAAATCCCTTAAAATCATTTTTTTAGAAAAATAATATTATATCATTCAAAACCCCGTTGTTAAAAATTAAAATTCCAACAAATTTGCTGTGTTGAACTTCTTTTCAATTTAAGAAAAAATTAGGAAGGAACAGAATTCATTATAAATTAACTAAGCGCTAGGAATAAGTCTAGGAATAATGTTTGCGATCGAGGGACATTTTAGCTAAAATCATTTTATTTTATTAAAGTAAGGAGTTTTCCGTTCAAAAGTCCCTGTATTATATTAGTTCTTATAAAATAATTACTGATTTGAATTCTGCTTTCAATTTTGTGTATGTAACAATCCCTTTACTTTGAAGAAGGGGTTAAAAATTTAAATAAATATTAAGAAAAATGGTAAATTTTTAAAAACGCACACGTGTTAGAACATAATGCTCACATGATTGTTTAAATTAATTTACTTGAAAAGTCTCGATTTTACGAAGGTAAGCTTTTAGAAAAATAATATTATATCATTCAATATTTTTGTGAATAAAACAAATTATCTAGAGCCCACATGGGATTAAACGCTGTATGGTATCAGATCACGTTCAAAATTCGCTGCATCGTAAGCGAAAGAGTTTTCTAATTTCCATTTTGTTTTCATAAATATTTTGTTCCTTAACATGCCATTATTTTTATTATTTTATACTTAAAGAAGATATTTCACTTATAAAATGGTTTTTCAGTTATTATATGGAAATATTTTATGCACTTTACTTTTGAGAATACTCTCTTTCTTCAAATCTAATTGCATTCTGCAACCCCATAATCGACTTAGAAATACCTGGTATTACTTCTAGATACAAATAGTATAAAATATGTAAACTCTCCGTACTAAGTGAAAATACAGCTGTTTGTTTCAAGGTAATTAGCCCTCTTATTACGTGTAAAGAATTCTAATGTATCTGCATTTAAACAAATACATTTATTATGTCGGTATTTATTAGAATTTGGGGGGCTTAAATTATTTTCATTAACATGATATATTTGTTTTAACTTAAATAAACCTACCACTACTTGAACCGTGGAAATATGTGTTCATTGCTCCTTAGTATTATATATCTACGTAAATCTACACAAATTCTAACGTCTCAGTTTTCCGAAAAATTAATTTTATTAATTATATTTCTATGCAATCTGAATAATATTTTAGGAATACCATACTGTTATATGTATATCTGCGTATACCACGATGTACCATTATTGCAATGATATGAATGTTGGACTCAAAAAGTAAAATAATTTTTTTTAAGAGTTTACAAATCATAAAAGGCTACAATTGTATGCCGTCTGATAACTAGGTTCCATTGACATACATTTTGCCCGGTATCTGAGTATCTACTTATAAAAATACATAAACTAGGTGTATACTACTATGTAAAGTCTGATATTAAGTAGTTCTAATCTTATGGTTTTAAACAAAACTAATAATTACCAAGAGAAGCACTATGCATAAATTTTAAAATATTTTTAACATTTGACAATCTGTTGTTTAATTGTTAAAGCAGGATAAGAGAAAAATAAAAGTGTTAGTTTAATCTAAATTAAGTTTACTTCACTTTTTAAACCTATTTAAAATATAAGTTATACTTTCAACAAATTTTCTGCAACTTCATCTGCATGATATTACGAAAATTTGGAATTTTTTCTACAGAAATACATATAATTACAATATATAATACATAAATATATATATATATATATATATATATATATATATAAAACTTCAATCTGATTAGTTATGTAATTATAAACTGAATATTATTTTGAACATAATTTGCCAGACGGACTTACTATATCTGTTGTGAGCAGTGCAAAGCGCCACATAATTTAAACTATGGCAATCGGGACTAAAATAACACGAAATAATTAATTCATGAATTTGACATGTCAAATTGTATAAGTTTTATCACTTATAATAATTTAATTAAGATAGTTTTCCAGGCATAAGGAAGTCGTAATATTTGGACTATATCAAAACTATTTTCCAGATTTTTATTACTGACCTTTGTTCAAATTTATCTTTTTCCTGCTTTGTTTATTTTTTCAAATCTTGATAAATTTCTAATTATCTCTGTAACTACGCGTCTGTTATATACATAATATCGTGAGTTTATTAATCTTCAAAATTTTCTATCTATGTATTACAATATCTGTTAAAATAATATTTATTTTCAGTGTCCTGAAATGGCCAAGGACATTTCCGTTGAACTAATTGACAAAAATTAAACAGCAATATTAATCACAATTAAATAAAACTACGTGATGTAGTATTATTTCCACTTTCTTTAGGTTAGATAGTAGATTTGAAGAAAGAGAGTATTCTCAAAAGTAAAGTGCATAAAATATTTCCATATGATAACTGAAAAACCATTTCATAAGTAAAATATCTTCTTGAAGTATGAAATAATAAAAATATGGCATGTTTAGGAACAAAATATTTATGAAAACAAAATGGAAATTAGAAAACTCTTTCGCTTACGATGCAGCGAATTTTGAACGTGATCAGATACCATACAGCGTATAATCTCATGTGGGCTCTAGATAATTTGTTTTATTCACAAAAATATTGAATGATATAATATCATTTTTCTAAAAGCTTACCTTCGTGAAATCGAGACTTTTCAAGTAAATGATTTTAAACAATTATATGAGCATTATGTTCTAATACGTGTGCGTTTTTAAAAATTCACCATTTTTCTTAACATTTATTTAAATTTTTAACCCCTTCTTCAAAGTAAAGGGATTGTTACATACACAAAATTGAAAGCAGAATTCAAATCAGTAATTATTTTATAAGAACTAATATAATACAGGGACTTTTGAACGGAAATCTCCTTACTTTAATAAAATAAAATGATTTTAGCTAAAATGTCCCTCGATCACAAACATTATTCCTAGACTTATTCCTAGCGCTTAGTTAATTTATAATGAATTCTGTTCCTTCCTAATTTTTTCTTAAATTGAAAAGAAGTTCAACACAGCAAATTTGTTGGAATTTGAATTTTTAACAACGGGGTTTTGAATGATATCATATTATTTTTCTAAAAAAATGATTTTAAGGGATTTTAAAATATAACTCACCCGAAATTTTGGAAATGTATGACACATAATTTTCAAAGCGCTTATATGGTTTCATGATCATTAATTTTGTACCAATTTAAATCAATGAAAGAAGTATTTAAAGTAACTCATATGATCAAATAACAAATGTTAGACCCTTTGAAATACATTTAAAAATTTTGTGATATTAAATTTATTACAAAGCAATATGGGGCAAAGGAAAAGGCATAGGTCATACTCGTAAATAAATCTTATATCGGCATGAAAAAAAGAAAGATATTTTGATAATTTGTTTCAAAAAATCGAACCCGATAGACGGAAAAGGGGAAATAGTCTGCCGCAGGTTGATTCGTACTTTTTAAATTTGTGTCGCAATTTATGTGTCAATTGATTTCTCCTGCTCATAAATGTTTGTAATTAAATTAAAGGACAGCAATTATTTAAAATTAAGCTTTTTCGATAAGTTTAAAGAGAAAAACCTAAACAAATTAGAAATTTAAAATGAGTCGCAGACATAATGTCAGTCGTAATCAATTAATGGATACATGGTTGATTAGGTTTACAATCGTATTTCCTTTATAAATAAGTGATTACTTTTTCCTCGTGCGTTTAAAACTAAAAACAATATTTATCACGCAAGTAGTTCAATATTGGTGAACAATTTCCAAAATGGCTTGAAATTAACCTGAAATTTATTTATTTATTCGCATACATTTATTGAAACATCACAGGTAACCAATTCGTAATGGTAAGCAATTAAGAGTGTAACAATTAAAACAAAAGATGGTATAACTTAAAAATGAATATCAATTACCCAGGTATTGGTTGACCAATTTACTTTGTTTTGTCATAAACGAATCACACTCTGGTGCGATCGCGATTAGGTTGTTGAGTAGTTGAGTACCGCGGGAAACTGGAGTTTCGATATAATTCGATTCTAGGAGGTAGTATAGCAAACAGGTGAAGATTGCGTGAACACAGGAAATTGTGGGATACGAAGAATAAACGTTTACTCAATAATACAGAGCATAGTGCAACGTCTCTTCTGATTGACAAGGAATGGAAACCTAGCTGTCTCCTACAAAGATATTGGAGGAACGCCTTTTGCACACTTTCAATCATCAAGCCAGACTTAGCTTCGTCTGGGCTCAAAATATTGGGGCTTAATTCTAATCGGTTCTATACCTGTGACATGTGGAGCAGGCGAATTAATGAGATAGAAAATATTTTGAATTATTGAACACGAACCCAAGTTTCTGAAATTATTTTTGCTACATTCATTATATGCCAATAAAATATTAATCGCAAATCTAATCTGGCTCCTTAATCTACGATCTCATATAGACGATGCAGGGGAATTTCGCTAACCGTATAATAATCTTTAATATGAGCGTGTGCTTGCCTGTAACACAACATTGAACATTTGTTTGCGTTAAATCGTAAGCCGTTTGCTGTGCTCACCTCAACGACGGCGCTGATATCACGTTGCAAACGTTCGCCAGCTGGTGCATCCTTAACGAATACAAAAAGTTTCATGTCGTCTGCGAATAACAAACAACACGCAGTCGTTACCGTGCAACCAATATGAGGATTTTATATGTTAAAAGAATAATTTTAAAAAGATAAAATTAAGTACCAGATTTTATATGTTATTTGTAACTCGTTGGATAAGACAAGTCAAAAATAATTAAAAACCAACGGAGTAACTCATTTCTATGCAAGATAATTGCGTTTAGGTAAATATTTCATTGCATTTATTGTAACTTTTGAAGAGGAAATAACCTAATAAAAGAAAATAACCTGTTTCAAAAACAAATCAAAAATATTGATTAGAAATTCCATAATTAAGATAGTAAATACAAGTCACTAATAGTTACCGTAATTACCATTATCGTACATAACAATTAATTCAAAAACCTACACGCATGAGCTAAATTCAATTTTTTTATATCCATCTTTTGTGATTAGAAAAAAATGGTAGTTTATCAAAACAAAAATTAGTTTTCTCCTTTTTACTGATTTTTTTACAATATTTTGCATACGTGTCTTAGTTAACTTTTATTTTTTATGGTAAAACTACATGTGAAAATACATATCAATTATTATTTTACGTAATTTATTTATTACGAACATATACTAAAACCAAAAATATAACAAACTTAAGATCAATAAATAGTTTTGACTTTGAATTAATTCTAACATATTCAAAACTAATCATGAGATTTGAACGTGCTTCATTACAGTCAAGTAGCCTTGCTTTATTAACGGTCTATTTATATTTTAAAAATACATAAAACGCACGTTGGAACGCTGAAATATTTATCTTACGCTTAAATATTTTTTTAATATTGTAAGAAAACTTATCCGATATTTAGCAAAGAGCCATTCCACATTTTGCCTTAAAGAACAATTTAACTAATATAACATTCGCAGAAAACGCAAAGCAAAGCTAAAAAATAAACGCACAACGTTTTGTGCAAACCCAAGCAATTAGATAAGAAACCAGGAAAAGGTCCCAGGCAATTAAATTAACTTGTCCGTCCTTACTTTCGCACTAAATTAACGTCACGTCCGGTTCGTGTTCGACAAGGATTTACATGTCTTTTCGCACAACCTACGCCTGACTTTATGCAACGTGTTTAGACAATTTGTGTTGGAATTTTAATTTGGTTCGGCCGATGGATGCTTATAATGATGGTGAATGGAACACAAGTATGACCTTAATAATTTTACCTGTTATTATAAATTATCGTAATAAGTTTTATGATACATATTTAAATTAAGCATATCTTCTCATTTAAATGCACATTAAATTATATAGTAAAAATAGGAATAAATTAACTAACTTGCCTCTGTATTAAGAAAATCGATTTATTTTGTCATTTGGTGTCAAACTCAGTTAATATTTGGTCGATAGGCCTTTTAAATAATTCCTTTCACCTAAATGTTTTTGGATATTTTGGTTGTTCAATAATGCTTTGTAAAATTTTGTATATTTTAGATTGACAAATTATATCACACGTAATTAGGGAAAAAACATCCCTATCCCACAACAATAAGACTGATAAATTTTCGTAAAATAATACAAAGATTTTATTAAAACTTATTAGTCTTATTATTATCGGATAGGGATGTTCTTTTTAAAGTGTCATCAACATTAATGTTTTAGAATTAGTTTAATCATCGCATTCTTAAAAGGAATAAAAAATATTTATCTATAATATTAAGGTGTTTTGACTTCAAATAATGTATGTAGGTAATTCTCGAAGAGCGATCCCGAATCACACTTGATCGGTTTTTCCATTCAATCAATATTTTAGAAATAATCTTTCCACAATTTATTGTACTCCAAACACCTGTGTATATTTGGTTGCCTATTTTTAGAAAAATGTACAAAATTACATTAGTATTAAACACGAAGAACCAAATAGACATATATATATATATATATATATATATATATATATATATATATATATATATATATACACATATATACACAGCGTTTATTTTACTATTTACTATATAAAGGATAGTAAACATTAGAAAAAAGTTTACAATGATAAAAAGTATAGAGAAGGAATCAGAAGTTCCGCGTAAAGGTCGAGAAGAGGCAGAAAAATATACTGAGAAATATGGTTTTTTGAAAGTGGTTTTTGGAAACGGAACTATTCAACATAGTAACATTTTATGAAAACGGAACAATTCAACAAAATATTGCAAAAATCAGTATACTTATGATATTAAGCCAATGGATAGAAAACAGAATCACAAAAGTTAGTCAAAAATTGTACTTGAATTGCCTGTAGTCAGACATAGATATATTATATATACATACATACATATATATATATATATATATATATATGTGTGTGTGTGTGTGTGTGTGTGTGTGTGTGTGTGAAGAAAGGCAATTCAGACCAACGGATGGAGACACATGTCACTCTTCGAAGGCAAAATTTGATCATAATTAATATATAAAAAAGTTAACAAATGGTGTTTTTAGAGGAAAATCTTATAAGGTATTATTATATTCACAACATCGTACTTAAATTAAAGGGTTTAAAAAGTTACGTGAGATTCGAAAACGATCAATTAGCTGTCCTTTTAGTGGCTCACATGACTTTGTTTTTCTTGGAAATTGTAAATAATAATTTTTCTTGGAACTCCGGTTCGGCATTCTACTGCTTTCACAATTGCTTAAGGGTTTCTTTTATTATGAACTCTTGAGATATTACGATGGCCATGGAATGGTTGAGGATGAGGCCCACCTCTAAATTGTACATGTACCTGGCAAAGTTTTGTTACTTCCTAGTTTTTCGTAACCATAATAGTAATGTATCTTTGCATAGTCTCTTGCTAAAAAAACATGACGCCATCTCACATTTTTACCGGATGTGTAACGAATATGTGATATGTGTAAAATATGAATGTGTGTATTGTATGGAGATATTTTTGTTCTATTAATTGCGTAGTAAATGGTTATACATATGTTGGTCGCCTACATTTTTTTCATAAAGTTCCTACCTTGACAAGTATTTACTGCGTATAAGAACATAAATATATGAATTCATGAAAGAATGCCATCAAATTTCATATTTTGTTAAAATCTATCTTCAATTACATAAAAGCGATAATCATAGAGTTATCTTGTCTGTAACTGTCATAATGCTCTTTATATAGAAGTTTTGTAAATATTTCCTGTATATTTTTAAAATTACCCTATTGAGATAAACAGGAAAAATAATACGTTGAAGAGGAAGCAAAAAACATAAAAAAACAAAAGAAAACAATGAAACTCTATTTGACACGTTCCGAAAATGAAATATTTCCAGAAAATATTTCCATTCATATAACATAACACGTAGTTACCACAATATAATGTTGTAATGTGTCACGCAAATATGTATTATCTAGAATTTTGCAAAGATTGTTCAAATCCACTATTGAATAATTTGATAGGGAAGATCATTTCAAAACTTCCTATTTCTCAAACTTGGCATAAGAGTGAATAAAAATAAATAAAATTTCAATTTAATTTTAAAATCCTTTGGAAGTGATGAAAAAATCGACTGGTTTGGGGCCAAAATAAAATAGCTTTAATGTATAAAAAATTCCCCGAAATAAAAGTTTCATTAAAATGAAGCAGTGTGTGCAGCATACGAATAAAAAATCACACAGTCATGATTTAATACTACTTCAATCAACCTTGTTTTATGTTATAATATTTTAACGATTTCCCATCAAGTGTAGCAAACCTATCCGAATTACAACAAAAATAAATAACCTCCAGAATCTGACTTGTCAAATGATGTAACATTTGACTGAGTTGTTAAATAATGTGTGTGCGTGCGTGCGTGCGTGCGTGCGTGCGTACGTGCGTGCGTGCGGGCGCGCGCGCGCGCATATTCCAGGATATGTCAACTTGAATTATGTCATAAAAGTTAATACACATTCTTTATCCTTTGATATAAGCATTTTATAGGCAACCCTTTTTTTAGCGCACCTTTTACGATAATCAAATATTACATTTATCTACTTAAATGCATAAACAGATATGTGACGAAGGTAATGGTAATATGTGTTTGTAAATATTATATCAACGCGGAAGAAGGAAGTGTGTTTAACATTTCGGTACTAAGAATTGTAAAGTCGTTTAGGAATAGAGACTGCTGTTTACCAATTCAAAACCTATATACCCGCACCAATACTTGACAGTTCATGGTCTTGTGATTTTTAACAGGAGACTAATAATTGTTTTCAAAAGATATTATTAATTTCAATTTTGTCCCAAACCAAACCTCACCTATAACGGGATATGTTTATAGTTTCGTAGTAGAAATGTTAACAATGTATTTGGCACAATCGCAGAGTTTTTCAAGTTTTAGACCGGCATTCGTAAAATTTTGCAAATATGTGGTTTATATGAAGATATGATATCTTGAAGATAATTTGTGGAAAAATATTAAAAAATATTTTTATGTCTTCGAAGACTCAAAATGGGGGCCAATTTGTTTTTCCTGTACTGAATAACGTATCAATCTTGTAAAAAAAAATTGAGATTTCATATAAATTTTTCATTTTTAATCCACGTTTGCAAAATATTGACCTTCAAAAGTATGGATACATTATTATTGCACGCACTTAAATTTATGAATCATTGAATTAAACAATTTGGGAATATTTTGAACAAGAACGTTTAATTAGAATAAAATAAATGGAATGCAATTGTTCTAATTTAAATCAACCCAAATCACGACGACCGAGATTATTTCAAAGTTATATGATAATAATCCCTTTAATTTAATAATCTTAATTATCAAAGTTATGTGATAATAATCCCTTCAATATAATTATAGCGAAATTGATAAAATTTGTTTATCGCATAATATTATTTATTGGTTGAGTTATGATTACATCATAAAATTGACCTATTTATTAATTACAAAAGTAATGAAATATCGAAATTTCTTTCGTATTTATATTGTTTTTTCTTTAATACACAAATGTTTTAAACAACACACACAGTGTTTAAACAATGATAATAAATTTTCTTACAATCCATCAACTTTGTAGATTACGCCTGCCCAAACTTATAAGAACTTAGACTTAAGGAAAATTATTTACTAGTAGCACAATATGTACTGAAGTTTGCTGAAGGTATTTTTCCTCAAAATTCTTTAACACACTTGGTATATATTAATTTGTAGGGCAAAACTCATACCTAAGACGATTTGTGCGTTCTATTTCAAAATCATTGTATTCAAACTGTGCGTTATCTTTCAATATAACTTCTTTTTATTTTTGCCCAGTTTAGAGACGTAGTTTTTATTGCAATGAGTGCAATAAAAACTGCGACAAAAATTCAAACCATCTGATGGGAAAATCTTCCTTTTTCCATACATCGTAAAATGAAGAACGTTCAATTAGGGAAACGGCCAATAGGACCCTACGTGATCTCGTTTGGATTCGGCCGTTACCATTTCCTTTTTACATTTCCACGGCATAAAAACAACACGCGAAATGCGTTGGACTTTGGTTTGGTAAGCGTTTTATTGAAATTATTCTCTATGAACGCTATATTTTAGAGATCTAGTAGCCTTAGTGCTATACTTATAAGAGCCATGTTTGAATTTCATCCGGATCAGATCAATATTGCTTGACAGTAGTTAAAAACATGATATACTTCCCACTGTGGTATTCATGTTTAATAATTCATGTTAACTATTAGTCATTAGATCGTGGTCCTATAAATTATATAGTTATTATCTTGAATTACACGTTCTTGAAGTAATATTTTACCTTCAAAAATCTCTAATTCAATTAAAAATGTTTACGTTTAGACAAATATATGAATTTAGTATACAGGTGACTATCCAAAAATTGTAATCTTTTCATTCCACTTCACACTTAAGATCAACACATTCTTATTAATAACTTTCACGTAACCCCTAGAAATATTTTTACTTTCATAGTCTTTCATTTCTCGCAACCTCCCTTTCCATCTTTCCCATTTCTGTTCAATCTAATCATGTTTGTTTCAATATCCAATAGTTTCCATATTCAAAATATTTCTACCATTTGATTTAGCTATTGAACATTATTTAGTTATGTGTGTATGTATAATGTATACACATAAACAGATACATGGTTTTGAATAATATCTATGGTGATATTTACTAAAAACTATGAAAATATATCATTCTATATTCATGTTGAAATCTATAGTTTATTGTTAACAATTGATTGCTTATAATCTTCATCGACCGTTGACGGTTGCAAGTATGATAACGTAGTATATCTCATGAAGAATTTAATTTGGTTTAATGATATTATAGCTAACCGATTTATAGTGTATTTTGCAAATTGATAAATGTAGTTCCATTGTTTAAACCTGATGTAGACATTTTTGTTTTATTTAATTTAAAACCTTTTTTTCTTTATCCCATAACAATGTTTTTAATTATCCTCTTTAAATTCTTGAATGTATCGAAATTACCTACACATAATTATGTCAATTGTATAATATTACGAAACGATTTAAAGACTTCTGCAGTAATATGTGTTTAAAATAAAAGAAAACTGCTGAAACAGAATATCACATTACGCGATTTTCCTCCTTTCACTTCTCCTTTTCTGAAGAATTTTTTTTTTAATTATACATAGTGTTTATTAGTATAAATGCCTTGAACAAATTTATTTTACCAAACTATGTTTGCACGATACGCACAATTGCGAGAGATGGCTCATTTAGGAAGTAGTAATGTTATTATGAAATATTTTAATTTCATTTATTTGAAGCAGAGAATTGTGTTGTTAAAGGCTATGATGCAGTGCCATATTAAGTTTACTTACAACATTAAATCTTTGAAATTTTAGTCAAAATTTTTCAAATAATTTTTTCTTTTTCACTTTCATTTTCTGACTTTCGCCACAAAGGTTTATTTTTCTGATTACTATTAATTTTATTAAAATATTTCTCTTCGTTTATCAAAATTTTACTTTGAACTTGGAAATATTATTATACAGCTGGCGAGTTCAAATATAAATAAATACGTAACTAATAAGTTAGTTCTATTCATATATTACACATTAAATTAAAAATAAATTAAAACAAAATACGAAAGCTAATTCTCAGAAATGTCAAATACTCTACTCTGATTGAGCGAAGGGTGAAGAATTTCCTCTGTTTAATTTTCTATTATCATATTTAACTGCAAAATATAAGCGCCGCGGATAATCTAAGGGTTATTGCGAACTAGAAACATTTAAGATAATATTGTTTTATTTTTCTATAAATAAGTTAAAAGGACTTCCTTAGAAAAGTGTGTGTACTTTCATTCACTTTCATCAAACAATTTTCGATTCGGCTTGTACTTAATCAATTATGTATTTTACAATAGTTTTACTCCTGTTAGGAAGCTAATTTTAAATAAAGAATGAAGAAAATTTTAAATGAAAAATTCTTTGTTGCCTTTCTTATATTGGAGACTGCATTCATATTGGAGACTGCATTCGATGCTGAATTTATACCTCAGCAAATCATCATCAACATCACCACATGGTAATTATTGGTTAGCCGATGTAATAAATAGTCCACAACATGATAATAACCAAATCTCGACTTTAACGGTTTTAAATACCAGATCAGGAATAGTGTAAAATTATCCCCGTGTTGTATTTCCCTGTTTATTTTAATATACTGAGTTATATTAATACTTACCAATTGCTTTACTTTTAGTGCATAATATACTTTTAGACTCTTTTTAAATTATTTATTATATTCCGTAGGAAGTCGTCTACAGAATATTGGCAAACCCCATGTTTACGAAATGCTTTTTGATGAACATTCATAGGGCGAAATCTATGGCGTAGTAATTAAATCGTTAACTGATTGTATATACATCGACTTTTGTTAAATAAATTGAAGAAATTCAAAAGTAATAAATATGTAAAGAAATTCAAAAGTATACACCAAGTCGTAGGTGGAGTTATTACTAACTGCTCATTTGGCACTATTAGTGAGTTTAAAAGAGGGAGAAACCAAATTCAATATAATTATATATATTTTTTTGCATACTCTCATATACTTACCGCATCACTTACTATATTTATTGAAAATTAAAGTTATATACATATATATATATATATATATACATAACTGTAATATTTGTGTACATCATATTCAAGGGTATCTGATTCTTTTTTAAATAATCAAGCCGCACTCAAAAATTATTTGCGTTAAAAATCTACATTCATCAAATATATTCTAAATTGAAACACACGTCCATTATTTAGACAATTACTTTATTGTAATATTCGTGAACTTTATTAAAGCGTATATTACGAACAATAAATAACGCTATCTATATACAATATTATGATAAAATATTATGTATATTATGATAAAAAAATAACAGGTCATTTTTTCAGCTGAGTTTTGTATATTTACTTATTTTAATTATCACTAATAAAAACTTAATATAAATGAACGTACTTTTTCCTAAAAGTGTTTAATTCTAATTCTCTTAAAAATCTAGAAATAAAAAAAACATATGCAACTCGGAACATATGACAGAAGTGAAATTTCTTTGATGATCTAAACCCCGATATGCCAGTATATAGTTTTTCTCTCTCTACGTCATATCTTTCTTCTCTCTCATTTACCGAAATGCGCCTAAACGCAACCTTAAAATTTTCCTTTCAATTTTCATCCACTTTTCGATTATAATATCGCCCCTTAAGAAGTTTCACTTCAATAAACTCAAAAATATAAATGAAAAAGGCCGAGATTAGAGTGGTCTATTATTAATCTTTAGGGAGATCCTTTATCCATCTTCTATTTCCATCATCAACTCCTGACTCATAATATATTGTCACCAGGAACGAATATTTGAACCAAGATTGAAGTCTTTAGATCATAGGGAAGTAGTTGAAATATGGTTTACAAAATTTATAGCAGATGGATAATAAAATAAATTAAATAGAAAATTTAAAAACAAGCTAACAAGATGAAAAGACATGGGTCAACTTAATTAGAAAGAAATATGGGTCAACTTAATTAGGGTATGGTATAGATTCAATTTAATTTGAAACGAAGGATACAGTACAGTAAACGAACTTTCGTCAATGAACGTGGTTTTTCAGGTGGAAGGTGATATTTATTACAATTATATATTTATCGTTATATCTAATGTAACGTCGTAATATTTTTTTCGAGATGCACAAATAAGAAACTTTACAGTAGACATCCGAGGGGAGCGTCAGCACCACACGGGGTATGATTTATTACTTTTTGCAACGGTCGTGCTGTCCCTCTACACCGCACACGAGAAACCGTGTAGTGTGTATGTGAATTCAGTGTAAAATATGATTATATTATATTTACTTCGAGTAGCCTTATTTTGTGTGATATTAATAAGTGAAGCGGAAAATCGTGGCGCAGTAACATTTGATATAGACGTCGCTTCATGTGTTACATTTATTGCTTCATTTATAGAATGAGATTCACCCGATATAGACTTTTCAAACAATATTTTATGACGTGAGGATTTTCCAATGTGTATCATATATTTGATTGTGATGTATTTTTTTTATTTTCCTCCCATGTTAAATAGCCCACAAAAAGTAAATCTTGTCGTATTACAATTTATTTGGCATTTCCATTCGTAAAGATCAACCAGTGTCACAATAGTTACATATTTCATTAAGACATATTACTAAACTTTCGAATAAATTTTGAGGCACACAGTTTTGTGAATATCACTAATCATAAGATTAAAAAGAAACTTATCGGTCGTTTTTAATTTATTTCACGGAGGTAATTTCCTAACTTATATGTTATATAATTTTAACTCATGAATTGGGCGGAAAAATAACACACGCGTTTTTGACAGCAAGTCTTAAAGATATTCCAAATAATGCTATAACTATTTTGGAATTCTGTCATTTCATATATCGATATTCCTTACCTGCATTCTGTGAAACTTCGTTTATGCAATTATTTTTTAATCCTATTTAAATAATTAATATACTCTTATCGTTTTCTTCAATAAATTAAATATTATAATAGGTTGTTATAAATCAATAAATTGAACATAGATAGACAACCGAACTTGCGCTCAGCTAACTATGTGGAAACCCTGGAAGAGGGCTGCATAAACAGCTTAGTCAATTTTTTTTGGAAGCCTCGTTAATAAGTTATTTATGGTTAAGATAATTTCCAAAGATTTCTTGACTTTCCACCTCCCTCTTCACACTGCCTGCACCATTATAGCAAATTAAGTAAGTCATGAATGAATATGTTACAAATACATAATAATAACTACATACTAAATAAATAGACTGAAAAAAAGTAATTTTTTTCTCTATAAGTGACTGAATAGACAGCAGCGTTTTTTCAATGCACAGTTTTGTTTAATATTACCTCGCGCAGAGGTCACGGTTGTTTCGTGAAAATATATTACGCGCAAGCACCGCGATGTGTTGCAGTTTCTCTGAATTTCACACTTTTTCGTATGAATTGTACTCAAAAACTGAGATAATTTTAAGACAATAATTTGTTAAATGTTCTATTACAGTAAAATTCCTACTTCTACACGTTTTAAAAAAAATTATCGTCTTAGTTTATTAAATTAAGTACTTGTTTTGATTAGATGTTTTCCCATTTAATATTTTTGTCACAAACCGCCTATGGTCCAATTCATTGCAATTTTGTAATGTATTTGAAACCAACTTAATGTTAATTTCACAACTATCTTAATTCATATTAAAATATTTGATCACCTTTTGAATTGTACAATATTTCCCTACTTCTTTTGAAATAATTGGTGTCCGGAATTTTTGAATCTTGTTTTCGTTATTACCAAGCATTTTAGGCACGCACGAATTAAATAATTATAAATGTTCCGAGATATTATTTAAAAAAAGATTACTATGAATTACGAAAGAGATTTCAATTTGTTCAACTATACTGATAGAATTGAGAGCTTTGATATTTAAAATGGAAATTTTAGCGAATAGAAGTGCGAGTGGAAAAATGATCGGAAAATTTAAGGTATTAAATTTTGCTATTTATATTTGGCTCAAGATACTTATTTAACCGAGAGATACGTTCAGACATATTCACTGTTTTTCTAGGTAATTAAAATTTTAAAGTCTTTTTTTTAATTCTGAAATTTGTACAACTTTTTGTTAGATGTTTCGTAATTACAAAGTGGTTATAACATTATTTAGAATATCTTTAAGACTTGATGCCTCAAAGTTATTCTAACTAATCTTTTAATATTCGCTTAATTATTCTTTATTATTGACTTTATCCGTTAGAATATTTGGAAAAATTAAAAATTATTCATGGAATATTACAGGTATCGAAGATTATATAAAGAAACACATTCAACATTAATTCTTGTTGATTATTAAATTAAAATTCCAACATTAAAATACCTCTCCTACTGAATACAAATAAATTCACATTGTTCTAAAAGTCCAATACTCTCCTTTGTTAGATACGTAAAACGATATTTCAATTTCCAGTTGCGCTGCCCCAAGGAATATTTAAAAAATTTAAAAAGCATTGACGCTCGTTTCAAGTAAATTTATGCAACGACTGCAAAGCTCTGCTCGAATAAGTAGTAAAAGAATCCTTTATCGGATGGAATAAATTTGCAGACCGTAAGAAATGTAAAGTCGTCTATTATCCAAGAAATTTTTCTACAAGGAGAATTACACCAAGTTATTTTAATAGATGATATTTACAATAAAGTTTCAAACACAGCGTTAAAAACTTTGCTTAATATTGCAATGGCTTTTAAATTTATTATGACTTGAAATATGTAATCTTAAAAATATGTATACCGCTAAAGACTATTCTATAATTTATTTCATTTTCGTATAGGCAAGTGTTTAAAAAACCTTCAAGTGTTTTAATTGTATTGAAACACATGGTGGAATTAAATAATTCCATTAATCTATATTTACTTATTTACCTACATCGCCGTACATAATCGAGATATGTGGTAAACTTACTGCTACGAAATCAAACTCTTGCGGCCGACCCAGCTTGATAAAGGTCTTTGTTATCCATTTCAAATTGATACTTCTAGCCATGAAATACTGAATTATATCTGCTTGAATAATATGGCTTCGCATATGCAATTTATAACAAATAGTAGTGTCAAGTCGACAACAGTTTTTTGAGCACCAAAAACAACAATAAATCACATACGATAGTGGCACAAATTAAAACTCTTTACCACTACAACAAATATTTCGATTATATATAAGCTATTGTCTGTGCGAGTCACCTGAAAATTTCATAGACGAGGAAAAATTAAAATAAGATTCCACTGAAGTCGGATACAAGAAAAACTGATTCATGAAGTTTATACTAACTAGAAAACATCCAAATAAATGAAAATGATAATTCCATTGCATTTGCAAACAAATCTGAGCAATGCTATAAATTTCAATATATACAGATATAAGGTTTTAAATACAACTAAAAGTACAGTGTACTCTAAAACATTAATGAATAATGATCGAAATCACATATTTTATTACAAGTTTTCGACAAAGTATAGCACACAGGTTCCTTCATAAAATCAGTAAAATATATATAGCAAACCATTGTCAATTGTTTAAGAATTATTTAATAGAAGAATTTGAGTGTTATACAAGGACGCACACACAGGTTTCTATCCAATGCGGAGTCGAGAGAACGCTTCGCAGAAGTGTGCTTTAAGGAAATCACCCCTTACGGTGGAGGCTCTGTATTGTTTTCGGCTGGTATTAACTTAGATGACCGTACCGAGTTAGTTTTTATTGAAAATGGCACACTCAATGCACAAAGGTACATAACAGAGGTTCTTATTCCTTGTGCCCAACCCGCATTAACAGCAGTTGGAGGCGAGTCCATTTTTATGGACGACAACGCTCGCGCCCACCGCTCTAGAGACATTGATGCGTATATGCAGGAGGCCGGAATTCGTCAGTTAGACTGGCAATCTAGAAGTCCCGACCTCAATCCGATAGAACACATATGTGCACACAGAGAGCCGTAAAACCAGCTCCAGAAAATATTCAGGCCCTTAAAAATGTGATCGTCGCTGAATACGTTCCCAACGTATTCCTCAGGAAATGATAAAAAAAGTCGTCGAAAGCATGCCTAGCAGGCCATACTCGTTACTAAATTTTCAAATGTTATGTTAAATTAATAAAAATATTAAAAAATAAACTTTAGCCATTTTTAATGTACCAGTATGAAAACGCTCGTCTGTGGACTTTACATAGTTTTTTTTATTTATTCCCATTTTTAATGACAGAAGCAGGCAAAAACGATATCTCAATAATAAATAACAATATTCTCATCATATCGCCATATAAAATGGCTCAAATAATAATAAAATAACTCTGATATGGTTTATTCCTATAAGTATCCGTTTTTTTGCAAAAGAGTTTATTTGATGACTTTTAATGATAATTAAGAACATAAGACTTATTTCGACCAGCGGTGAACAAAATAATGTAAAGAAGTTATTTTTGAACAAACTAAGTAGTAAATAAAGTGGATGCGGAATGCCCCATAACATTGTTCCATGCCTCATTATCCAAAGCGTTGCCATTATTTGTTCATCATACATAGATACGCTTGAACATAAAGCAGTAAATCGGTGAAAGGAATATGATACTAATTTATAAATGAGCAGATTGGCATAAGTAGGTTCTAAAATGACTAAAGAATTTTATTAACCCAAATTTGAATGAGACAATAAAAAAAATTAGTTTCATTATTTTTAAAATTGTGTTTAGTATTTTAAAATTTCCATCGTTTTTTTTTAAGTTTTTTCACGCCATCGTAGATTTCTGGCAATCCTGATAGGTATTCTAAATAGGTTCTGTTCCGGTTATTACAAAAAAGTTAATAAACTATAAAGCCCATATTAAACTCATTTCCGCATACTTGATTATTAACGATGAAATTGGGATTTCGTTATTACGTCTTCATCACTTCTGACTTTGTAGCCCGTGCTACGGGATAGGATTTGAATTTATATGAAAAAGAGATGATTTTAAATGTCTATTCATAATATATGGAAAAAAAACCTAACTTTCATCCATTTACCTATAGTGCTTAGAAAATCCTGCAACGTTGACCTTTTTAACGTACTTCAGATAATTAACGTATTACTATCACCTACACGAAGTCTAGACGGTTTTTCTGCTGTATTAATTTTTTCGGAGAAATGATTATAAATTTTCCTATTTAATAGTTCACAACAGAGAGATAATTTTCTGTTTGTTTCACAAATGTTCTTTTTTCGTGAACATAGAAATATACGTTTAAAGCTAGGGGACAAACGATATATTTTAATTATAGTGAAAAATATAAAACACCCTCCGCTACTTTCATATAATTTCATAGAATTTTTAATTACTTACAATTTTTGTATTTAAATTGAAAATGTAATAATGAGAAACAGTGCAGGTAATGAATGAAATATTAGGCGACGAATGTAATTGAATTTACATTTTCGTAAATCCACTTTCGTTTAGGCACTTTGATTTGCATTAACAAGTCTAATATAGAAGAGTTAAATTTTTTAATTTTATTTAATGCTTTATTACCATTTGTGGAAAAAACAAATTAATTACTACGATCAGGACCGATTAATACGCTTTCAGGCTTGATTGATAGATTATAAGGGGTTAAATATTTACATCACGATTTGAAAAGATATTCAAACAGATAATACCTTAAATAGTTATATAAAAAGCAATTTTTCAAATAATTTTTCTAGTAGTTTATTGTTGTTCTGCGCAATTGCTGAGAAAGAGTTAATTGAATGTGAATCACAGGTGGAATTATAATTTTTGATAAACAGAAAATATACTTGGTCATTTAATGATTATGACACATCTTCGTCCATACGCTAAATTCTTTCAAAAACTCTTTTGATTACATAGATGAAAATATAACACGTTTATAATTTTTTGAAAATTTCGAAAAGGAAAATTAAATTAATTTATCATTGATATAAAACGATGTAGTGAAATATACTCTCATGAGTTTCATTGATGGCGAGTAAGTAAATAAATATATACTAAATCAATATACTTCTATTAACTACAAAAATTACATGGTAGCCATGTAATTTTATTAAATAAAAATGATAATGACTTTACGACTCCAAAAAGTTCTTAGATATGATTGAAATTAGTTTGTGTTGCAATGAGTAAAAATTTGATATATTCAATACCATATATATATATATATATATTTATATATATATATATATATATATATTTATATATATATATGTATGTGTATATATATATATATATATATATATATATATAAAACAAATGTAACCAAATATCATAAGAACTACTTTTTAAATAAACGGAATTTGAAATAGACGGACAGAGAACACTTCATTTCCTTAGTTCCTAATAAGAATTAAGCACTACAAAGCGAATGTTCCTAAGCTTTCGTAGTAATTATAGTATAGTAATATTAATTAATTATAGTATAGTAATAAAATATAATAAAATATAAATTTTTTATTGTAATAAAAATTTGGGAAGGTGACTTGGATAAGGATTTTCACAGACATCAACATTTTCTCCTCTGAAATTTAAAACAATTCCTTGGCTTTACCATGTGAGTACAATCGATTTTAATTATATTTTCACAGTTCCAGTATTTGATTGTTATAAAATTATAACAAAGCTTTTTTCTGACCATCATATTCGTGCTCAGATTATATTGTTCCCAAATAATTGCGACGATATTTACGAAGCTATGTAAATTTTCCTTCAACATGTTTTGAACACGTGATAGTGCGGATATTATGATAACTATAATTTTCTTTTTACAGAGTCTCGACCAGAGGTTTTGCTTTTTTCATTCTTGGGAAATATGAACCCAAACCGAATTACAACCATAGCGCAAAGCACTATCTATACATTATGGTGATAGGAATTTAATTAGTTTTTGTTTCCTAACACTATTTAATATATTTCAATTATTTCCTCCTTTCAATGAAACTAATAATATTCTGCTTATATATAATACCCACTTTTGAATAGGTGATATAAACAGAAATGGACCATGTAAGATATTGAAAACACCTAACTTGAATAATTTACTTATATTCTCATCAATATTCGCTTTATAACAATTAAATGTTCATCAAAATTATTTATCTTTCATATCATTAAAATTGCCTGTGACGTAAATTTATTACCTACAAAAAAAATACGCAAGGTCATAATCTGTCTTCGAAATAACAATAACGATTTCTAAAATTGACTTATCACTAGCTACAAAAACAAAATTAACAATGGGTGGGGCTTTCGCCGATTCCTTTTGTTAAAAATTTATAAAAATTACCATTAATCAATTTACTTATAAATGAACTATTGCACCACTGATTTTAACTTTTGTGCTTCGGGAGTGATTTTCGACAATTTCACAGTGTAAAACGGCATTTTATGTGACGGCGTCTTAGACTCCTTATATGTGGCAAACGCATCGATGGCGCGGCAAACGCATCCGTTTTACTTAAAGTTTTGGTTACACAATTCAATTCATTTGCGAGTTCTATTATTTTCCTGTATTCTAATTTGTTTAACACCCTATGAAAAATATAGCCCGTACTTTCGAAGATTCGTGCCGTGGACACTCTTGGAAAATATCAAAGTTTAGACGACTACGTCAGCAGAATAATGACTAAAGCACATTAACTTCGACATCTTGGATTCAAAGTAAATGACATGAGCATCGAAATGATGTGATTTTCAGATATATTATATTTACACAAGCCAATGATTATAACAATAGATAGTTCCGATTTAAAATGAGACGTGGATAAAGTGAAGATTAAAGTGAAGATTTCATAAGACATCATAATAACCGCCAGTGATAAAGAAAAGATACAAAAATAGTTCTGGGGACTCCATGCTATAATTATATAAATTTATATATATATATATATATATATATATATATATATATATATATATATATATATATAAATATACGCACACGTGCGCATGTTTGTGTATGTGTGTCTCTATATGTCTGTCTGTGTGTACACACACAAACGTGTGTCCGTGTCCACAAACACACACTCTATATGTCTGTCTGTGGCGCTTTGCTTGTTCCGTACCGTTTACTTCGTTCTGGTAGACATTTTGTACTCACGACTGTTGATTGAATTTAATCGGTACGTGGCATTGACCGAATTCGCAGCAGCCATCATTTTTTTCCCTTTACCAACTTTTCTTTTTTGTTAAATAATACTTGACCTCCGTTTTTGACAATTTGGCTCATTGGCAGCAAACTCGTTGCCAGATCTGCTACATAAAATACCTTTCTAGTAGAATTTTATTGTACTGAATTTGATATTATTAAAATTATTTGACCTATGCTCTTCAGTTTTAATGGTATGTAGTGAGTCATTTTTGTTATCTTTATTGGAGGTTTCTGTTCGGCTGTTAAATTGCAGTGGCTGTTAATTTTTGCATGGAAAACATGACCAAGCTTTGACATATGCATGAAAATTCTCGAGTTTATTTACCAAGTCTTAGTGTTTTTTATCGAGGTTGTTAGTGTTTTATTAAGCTGTCAAGGTAATAGCATAGCTTGCATTATCAAGGCTTAAACTTTGCTTTATTTTTAGTTTAGATTAGTATTCCGTTCTTATATAATCAAGTCGATTGCAATTAAAGCATGGAGTCCTCAGAATTATTTTTATATCTTTTTTTATCACTGGCGGTTATTATGATGTCTTATGAAATCTTCACTTTAACCGAATCCACGTCTAATTTTAAATCGGAACTATCTGTTGTTATAATCATTGGCTTGTGTAAATATAATATATCTGAAAATCACGTCATTTCGATGCTCACGTCATTTACTTTGAATCCAAGATATCGAAGTTTATGTGCTTTAGTCATTATTCTGCTGACGTAGTCGTCTAAACTTTGATATTTTCAAAAACACACACACCCACTCACGCACGCACCCACTCATGCGCGCACACACACACACATACACACACACACAAACACATACACACACAGATAGACAGACGCACAATAAACATACACACACACAGCAGACAGACACGGACAGACAAACACACAGGCAGACAGACAGACATATAGAGAGACACACACAAACATGCGCATGTGCGCGTGCGCACACACACACACACACACGAACACACAAACACATACACACACACCTAAAAACAATAGACTCGGATTGTGCTATTTGCATAACGCAGACTATTCAAATGACATTGATACCTATATATAATCATACGTTGATATCATTATATAATCATATCAAAAACAGAAAAAATTTGATTCATTTTCTTTATCGTATTGCTAAATTTTGATTGTTTTATTTTCGGCAAGTTATTATGAATTAATGTACTTCAAAAAGATAAAATGCTATTTGACGATATATAGAAATATTACGTTTGAATAAAATTAAATACGGTGTCCTTTACAAGCAATGCTGACTACACAATGACCTTATATGTTTGTGTAAAGATAAAGTAGCTCATGTATCATAATAAATGAGAGCATAACAAACCCTTCGAGATGTTTAGATGTGAAAAATTGCTACCGACTGTGCGATGTCAAACAACACTTTTTATAACCTCTTATTCCACATCACGATTTTTTTTTGACATGTTTTCGTAAACAAGTAACATTACAGTGGCTGGGGGAGAAGCGAGTCGAGTGCTCAAATGGTTTTATTTATTATGTGCTTATATGTACACGATGTGCGCGTTTTTGAATATTAATGAACCAAATATTTATATTATATTTCTTTCCATTAAGGAATTCGCAATAATGTAACGTATAATATTTTGATCTAAGCAAATAGTAGGGGCAAACCAACTTCTGTGATAATACGAAGTCGCGCACGCTTCTAAGCTTTTTTAGAAGTAATTATTTTAATGTTTGGTACAGACTTAAGTATGATTTGAAATAGATTAATACTTCTTTGTTTTTTATGTAAATTGGTCAAGGTTTTTACTTTAAAAAGTTAATATTCTTAATTTAGGCAGATCAAAATTCCCAAAATGTTTTTTTTTGTGAACTGCTACTGCACATTTGGGCCACTGATGGAACTATTCATAAAAAATAATATTTTATACTAAACTATTTAAATTATGCAGTTATTTTGGCTCAGAGTTCTTGTAAAATTTATTTTCTTATTTGAGTGAAGGTTTAGGATATATTTTCTAGAATAAAAATCATTTCATGAATCTATAAACCATTTTTTTCACACAAAATGTACGGCAACAAAACATTAAAGCATTAACCTTTTTAATTATTTGGGATAGAATTTAACTAATTTATACCACAGAAAAAAAAATAATTGCTACAGCCGTCTTCAAATTATACTTAATATTGTCTTGAGAGTTTTACTCCAAGAACTTAGGGACGCGTTGACATCGTTAAAGAACATATCTAATTGCTACGGTTACTTATTTTGGTATATGAAAACAAAATCAATATATCGAATGAAAAATTAATTGTTTAAGCATATGGAAACAAAATTCGGATGTCGAAAGGAAAATTATAAAAATATGTTTGCTTTGACTGTTGGGCTTTGACTTAATGTATTTTTTTGGAATTAATAATCTTGGGACGGATTCATCTATTAAAAAAGAAAAAAAGAAATTTTACATTACTTGCTAGAAAACTCACTATGCCCTAATTTTGTTGAGTGAACCGGACGAGGTAAGGAAATTATTTCAGGACAAGGTTTCTGAATAATTTGGAAAAAAATTATATACCTTTCATTATTCCGTTACTTTTTTTTGAGAAAAAACGAGGTAGATTATTTTTGGCTAATAAAGATTACAAGAATTATAATTGCTGGTTTAAGAAACATTAATTGACATTTTACAATATATTAAAATTTCAATTAACAAATTATGAGTCTATACATATGAGTGTGTACTATTTTTACTTATACCTACCTAATAATTATTTCATTACAAACTATGAATCGGAACTAAAGCAAAGTAAATATTAGATACTTTTTATCAGACTCTCATGGTCAAATACTGAAGAAAATTGATAAGATGTGTAAACGATCAGGGACGCAATTAGCACCAACATTTCACTCTTGTTTTATATTGCTATCTACTAATTAATTACTTCATCTCACTGCTCGGGCACTTCATCATTAATAGAGTTTTAGAATTATAAATCATATTAAATACCTAGTACCTACTACTTAATCCTAGATTGACGCTCGTTGAGTTACGTACTTACTGTAGAGCTCGAGTGTGTAGTCCCATTACCTTATCTCTGTACTTAGAATTTTTTTATATAAATAAAAAAAATCCATACAATTTTTTGATATTTATATTTTGGATTAATTTAGCGGATGACATGTGAAATGAGTTTGATACTGGCCGAGGACGATTATACATACATATGCGTATGTACAAATTTCCTCGGCCATTATAGACGAGTATGTGAATGCATAATTATGTTAGTTGTTTATGTAAACACATCAAAACAAATCATTACGTCGCATAATCAGTTATACAAAACTACTGTTTGGAATGACGACGAAACATGCCACCGAAAACATCCCACTTAAACATTTTAGGAGTTTTGTTATACTCTCTTTATAACGATATATTACATTATCTAGATACAAGATAAAAGATATGTTTCACGTTTACCGGTACAAAAGAATATCATATACTTAGGGCTTTGTTTATGTAGATAATCTTACTATGTTTGATTCTAATTTACTATTTGTTTGAGAAGTTTCGAGTTATGTCAATCAAAATTGTATAAAAGCAAAATATATTTTTTGAACTCCGTTATGCGAACACAATACTCGTACTTGTATATATAAATACTTTTTTTTGATTTGCTGAATCAACGTGGAAATATATCCTGTACGCACGGATACCACTTCGATGTATCGTTCGCGATGGTACCGTCAATTGACGAGCGTGATGCCCAAATTTAAATCCGATCTATTTTTTTGTCCTTTGGACATATTTTAAAAGTAAAATCACGCGGTATAGACTATATTTCAATTCAAGGCCGTTATTCGGAACATTCGATAAAATAAAAATATATTTAAGAAATAATTCATCGTATTTCGTGAAATAAAAATATTTTTTAAGCAATTTGTTAAATAAATTCTTTGACAAAGGGCTTTGTTTCACTGGTAGCACTACAAAAAGCAAATTAGTAAAAAGAAAATATAATTATTTCTTTAGGTTAGGTTACGTTCTTGGATAGTTTTTTAGATAATTGCATATCCCCTTCATTAAACTTTTTATGTAAAGGAAATTTTTTTTAATTACACTTTGTGAAAAATACAATTTTAATGTCAAAATTATTGTGATACGAAACAAACCGCACTAATAAAATATTACCTCACCAAATGTTACAGCCATCAATCGCAAATTCACAATGCAGGGTTGATTAACGTGAATGAATTATAAAAATAATCAATTAATTCCAAACTGTACATTTTATATAACCCTCCTTTTTCTTTAGATTGATTGTTTAAGGGAACCTCTCCTGTAATTTTCCTCCTCTTTCTATAAATTTTCGTTGGACCACGGAAGCAAGACCCTTGTATATAAGTGTATATATATATGTGTGTGCGTGTGTGTGTATATGTATATTAACATGTGCGCGCGCGTGTGTGTGCGTGTATACACATTTTTCCAAATTGCTAGTATGAGAGCCTTTTGAATTAAAGTACATAACACCTATGACGTATGAAAGAACACCAAGACAACATAGTGACAACACAGGGTTTGGAACCTTCGGACACGTATCATGAAAGAATATTTTCTCAAGGTGATATTCAGAATAAATTTCTATTCCAACGAAATATAAACGTAAATGTGATACCGGATTACAAGATGTATATCAATGAGTTCAAATGTCACCGATGTATTTAATGTTTTAATTAGGTACTCCCTTCTAATTGAAAAATGAGAAGCCGTTAAACGTATCCTTTTATTTTTTTATAAAACATTGAAATAATTAGGGTAACAGAGGATAATGCCGTCATGCTTTTATGGAAGCAATTTTACAATTTAAAATTACCATTTTCACAATTTAAATAGTAAAATCTTGGTGTAGGCCACCTTATCGGATATATGTGGATAATAGTGCCACACAACTAAGTATAAGTCATTAACGCAATCACTTGTTTAGCTCTCCTTGCAACTGCGCTGAGCTGTTCCGGTACTAATCACATTTGAATCAAGGAACAAGGATCAAGTATTCGTTTAGATTTTTTATTTTACTTTCAGCTTATCTCTAACGTATACAAACGCAAAGAAGTCGTGAGAAACGGTCAAAGTTTTTTAACGGAAGAAAATCAAATTATGTTAACTTTTTCTAATTTATATATACAAATAAATAAATCAAAACATACAAAACGCTTTAATACATATTGGCAAACATTTTCATGCAACATTTTTATAGTATTTATTAGTAACATTTCTATCTTCTTCTTAAATTGAACTACATAAAATATGTTGATGCCATCTTCTTTGTACTCCATTACTCATTTTCTATATTATTTATACGAGAAAAACCTATATGCGATAGGTAACGCATAGTGATTATTGTTAGAGAGATATGAGTGAAATATCTATTAAATTAATCGAATAGTTTATTTTTATACCGACATTAAGATTTTGGAAGTGCCTTTGATAATAAACGATTAGTATTTCAGTACGCAGATGTTTGTAGCTCTTACAAGTCCCGGGCGATAATCTTTTGTTTTGACATTTAAAGTTCTCGTTAAATTTTATCAATTAATGTAGTGTACTGTATTTTAACATGTTGACTTTCTCTTTAATTTTCCTGCAAGTTTTGCCACTGTGTCAGTCATAAGGAACGAATGTAGGACACGAATAATTGTCTGCAGTGTACATGCTAAATCTGCAGATATTAATAAAACGAATAACAATTCAGTTATTTCGATAAAACGAAAGAAAAATGTGTGCCGAGAACGTTCGTTGAAAATTAAACTTAACATTAAGCTAATATCATACGATACCTGTTCATTTACTTTAGTTTGGAGTTGAGGAAATAAATGAATAAATCGGGTGCAACAATAATTAGCTTCGACAAAATTCGATTGGCATTTGCATTTGCGCGCGCGCTTGCGTGTGTGTGTGTATCTGATATATATCTATATATGTATATGTATATGTATATGTATATATATATGTATATGTATATGTATATGTATATGTATATGTATATGTATATGTATATGTATATGTATATGTATATGTATATGTATATGTATATGTATATGTATATGTATATGTATATGTATATGTATATATGTATATGTATATGTATATGTATATGTATATGTATATGTATATGTATATGTATATGTATATATATATATATATATATATATATATATATATATATATATATATATAATGCACATATATTAAAATCATCGGATATTATAGGACAATTATTTAAAATATATACTTTATTATAATATATAGTTTTGCCGATGCGCGATTAGAGATATCAGTTATTATAATTAAGCTTAGGTTAAAATATTAATTAA
This sequence comes from Druceiella hillmani, assembly GCA_039881145.1. Classification (NCBI taxonomy): domain Eukaryota; kingdom Metazoa; phylum Arthropoda; class Insecta; order Lepidoptera; family Hepialidae; genus Druceiella; species Druceiella hillmani. The sequence continues at coordinate 2,514 of JAYKKI010000110.1, read as the reverse complement.
AATATATCACAAGTGGATTGATATTAAGTTTAACACAAAACTTTTTAATACAAAAGATTGTCCCTCTAAATACATAGTGTTAATTTTAATTCAGTTGATTTAACAATTCTCTTCTAACAATTACATCAATAAGAAAGAATATAATAAATTTTACGCTTAACGTTCTAGATGGGTAAGAGGTACGCATGTAGGTAGATTGGCTTTTGCAATTGTGTTTACGATTTTGTGTCGGAATAAACAATCTACTAAACATGAACATTTCATTAAGTTTAACAGTCTTACCACGATTGAAAATATTTTCGAAGTAAAATGTATATTGTAATTAAGTACCGTTCTATTATTCACATAAATATTTATGATCGGAATTTATTTATTTTGTTGAAATAAAATTATCTGTCGTAAGACATTTCAGAATTTTTTTATAAATTATATGATGAAATTGCATATATTATATGATGATCCTGAACAAACAGACACCGTTAATCTTGATATCATCGGAAGGAGTAGGAAGTACGGTAGGTTATAGTAAATACGTAATGTTAATATTATGATAGATTAACTCTTCGAAACTATTTCTTCAAATTTTATGCAAAGACTGATTAGATGATAAACTTACAATCAGACCCTTAAAGATTATAAAAATAAACGTAAACTTCAAGACACAGTTTATTAGTAATTATATTAGTCTTCATATTTTACAACTATTTTAACACATATACAATTCACTGCATAACATACGAACCAGTTTCACAAACACTGGTAAATTTGCATTTTTAGTTAACGTAATAAAAAGTAATTAAGTTATTGCGAATTATTCAAAAATTTTGAAAGCTTTCTTTTGATACTTTCAAAATAATCCATTAAAACTTTTTTAATCAATAATAACTTGCGCGGTAACAACACAGTACATCATTTTATAGCTAATATATCTTGTTTATTTACACAATATTGATTTGGTTTTGGTTAAGTTTACGGCGAAACTTTTTTAAACAACACTCAGGAGATTACAGTCAGAGGCTAGGTTTAAAACTGGAAAAAGTGGCATTATCTCGCTCGCAAAACAAATTGACTATTTCTTTGCTATATGTTCTACACATTGCTAACACGTTGGCGTATGCGTAATGATGTTTGATCGACGTCATGTTAGATCTAGTGAACAGTTTTAAAACAAATCTTTCGACCACATCTCGAGTGATATCAACGGTTTAAAAAGATCGACTTCATTCGTAAGGTTTTCTGAATAACGCTCACCAAAAATATCCTGTTCCAACAAAAAATAAAATTTAAATATATGAGCAGAACTCGCATTATGAAAGTTTCGTAGGCTCTAAGGTGACAAATAATAAAAATAGGAACAGATTATCTCCAATAAATTGTTTAAAAATTATATTATTATTTTCCACCATGTAAATATATTCGCTTAGTATACCTTTTACAAGGCTAAAATAGTTCTATATGTTTCAAAGGCTATGAGACAAAGAAGTATTGTTATAATTTCATGGTATAATTTAAAAAAAAATGCTCTTCTAATCTTTATATAATTCTCTTTTATTTGTAAATAAAGTAAAAATTTACGAAAAATTCTATAACTTTTCTTGCTCCTTACTCAATTTGTGAGAGTTTTATTTTTGAGTGTTTACATCTGAAAATTATTTGAAGCTCTATTTCGAATATTCGAGTATGCTATACAATTTTGAAATCCTTGTAACTTTTTCTTTCACCTGGTACTCCCAGGTGATACATCAAATTTAGAAAAGAAAAATATTTGCATTGTATTATTTACCCCTTCTAAAATTGCACTATACACATTTTAAATACAAATCATTAAAATATATAGGTCAATACGATTTATTAATATGAAAACTTTAAGATGGAACATACCAAGTTTAAACTAAATTGAAAATAACATTTTGCATAATAACATTATAAAGCCATAAATAATTATATATTCGGTGCAAGCTTCGTCAGCTGAAGCAAATTATTTCGTAGCATTTTTTAATATAAACAGTGCGCTTTAGCTTGTATTAAAAGGTTTCCTTTTATGAAACGTAACCCCGGTTACATAACCCGGTAACATATAAAGGTAACCCCGTAATGAGATATTATTTAGTTTCGCCAGCAGTGTCGCAACGTTTGCGATTCTAGTCATATAAATGTATGTCACTGTAAGAACGCAGAAGCCTTTACCTTGTTTAATAACCTTGTAATATTTGCCGCCTTGTCGATTGTAAGCGTCGTATTAACAGTTTTTAAATAATCGATTATTAGTAAATAAATTATTAGAAAATTAATACAAACAAATTATTAAACATAAGTGTACTAACCATAATAATAAAAATATAATCCATGAGGGCAAACAATCGAACCTTATTAATTTGTAACACAATCTATAAACCAACTCAACATATTATAAACAAATCTGATTCTTCCATAAATTTTATTCTTCCTAATTTTCTGTATATTATTCTACTTATATGGATGTTTTTACAATGAACATCATTGACAAATCAACAT